>VZTB01012396.1:371280-386187 GCA_013397245.1 Thryothorus ludovicianus
AGAATTAAAATTCTAATTCTATCTCTACCCCTACCAACACTATTTGGGGGGGACTGGGATATAATTATAACTTTAAGAAATTATTTAGCTTTTTGTTAAAATGCCTCTCTGGGACAGGAGGCAGGAGGTACTGGATTAGTGCCCCATGACAAGGTACAAATGTTCACAGGAGGAACTGGAGAGGAAAGCTTTATTTAGTGAGAAAACCACAGGGAAAACAGTCCCTAATGACTCTGCTGGAAGTGAGCCAGGGTCCAAGCCATAGAGAAAAACACCCTAATGATCAGGGCTGGGATTTTCTTTTTCTTTATCCAAATATTAGATAAACTCTGGTGTCTCTTCAGGCTAAAAATGATGCAGAAATTCTGATCCATCCCAGCATGGCCAGTTTGGACCTGATTTTACTGACGTAAATGTGTGATTTTGGGATTTCTGAAGGTGTATTTTGGAAGCAAAATTGTGTGCACTGATTAGACAGGAGCTGGTGGGTCATTATATGGAACCAGGATGTTTTATTCCCCAAACTAAAGCATGATCTGCTTCCATGGCTTATTGTAAGTGTTGCTGTGTGTATGAGGGCAGGGGGGCACACTCCAGAGCTTCCCCCAAAACGCTGCATTCAGGACAAGGATGGTTCCTCTCTTCTGTGCCTCTGAAACGTGAGTGTTGAAACTCTGTTTCGTTTCTTAGTACAGCCTGGTGCAAAATAATCTCTGCTGGGAGCATTTTACAGGTTTTTTTCATTCAGAAGGGAGTTTATCTGAGTTCAAAGTCCAGGCAGTCACATGGGTCCCATCGTGAGCTGCAGGCTTGATGTTCCTGTGCAGCCCTGAGGTTTGAAAAATAAGGAACAAAGGATGTGAGGGACAAAGCAAGATCTGTCCAGAGCTGCTCAGAACCACATGCAGACAATGTGAACCATACCTCCACACTGCCTGGTGCCCAGCTCACTGAACACAGGAGGGCAGGGGATGCCTTGTGCCACAGGAGTGCTGCTCCTGGCTCCAGAGCAGAGCCCTGGTGCTCTGCACTCTGCCAAGGCACCATAAAGATTAGCCAGGTTCAGGGCCTGAGCTGGGAATGCTTCCTGTGAAAGGCATTCACAAAACCATTCCACCAAATTTGCCTCATGTGGCCTGTTTAGCCTCAAAGTGATTGGAATTATCACCTCACTTCCAGAGATTTTTTTTTCCCAAGGCTTATTATCTTGATTGTTTCCCTTTCTCTATGCCTAAAAAAGAAGTATTTTTTCCCTTTGCAGTCTATTAAGAGTGGAATTGAAACCCACAGAGCAACAGGCAGTCTGTAAGGGGAATGTCAAATAAGGACACTTACATGCCATAGACACTATAACCAGGTTAAATTTTAGGACAGCAAAAATCATAAGGAAACAACAGAATTAAAAAAAATACAGAAATAACCCAGGATTTTGATTATAAAAAAAAAAAAAATCCCATTCTATTGAGTGTGGTCACAGCAGAGAAATAGAAATGGGTGGAAAAATTCTTACATATTAATTATAAAGTGTTATCAAGATGCTTTGTTTGTCAAACAATTGGACAGATTTCCTCTTGCCCTAAGAAAGAGCCAGGGAACTTGCCAAAAGCCTGTGTTTACAGATTGAAAATACAGAGGAAGAAAATGAAAGTTTAGAGAAGGAAGGAGAAGAGACCTCTCCTATATTGCACATAACATACATAACATATTTCACACCCATATATATATATATATATNAAAAAATATCAGTTCAGAAGATAATTTAGGATTTGGGGTCAAATGATTAGTGTGCACACAGATTTGCTTCCATGCTGACCAGTGGAACTCGGATGGTTTCCATACCTGCAGGACCTTCTTGAGAGAGGAGGAATTTAGGATATGTCACATGTTCCACCAAAGTTGCCTCAGCCTGGGAAGCTGCAATCCAGCTCTTAAGTGTGGTGGTAGCTTGGGGACTGCTGGCATTTTTTTCTGCTGGAAATTGGCTTAAGGGCAGCAAAGTAATTTGCAGGAGGTAAATAGACTGTCAGAGAGTCACAGAATGGTTTGGGTTGGAAGGGACCTTGTAGGTCATGCAGTTCCAGCTGCCTGCCATGGGCAGGGAGAACTGAGATTCAGGGTTTACTGCTCTGGTTCATGGCTGGAAGGTGGAGCATTAAACCAAAATTCATAATTGATTATTTGGGAGCCATACTGGCCTTTTTTGAGTTACTATTTGTGTAGGTCTTCTCTCACCTGTAATGGCANCATTCTATTGAGTGTGGTCACACCAGAGAAATAGAAATGGGTGGAAAAATTCTTACATATTAATTATAAAGTGTTATCAGGATGCTTTGTTTGTCAAACAATTGGACAGATTTCCTCTTGCCCTAAGAAAGAGCCAGGGAACTTGCCAAAAGCCTGTGTTTACAGATTGAAAATACAGAGGAAGAAAATGAAAGTTTAGAGAAGGAAGGAGAAGAGACCTCTCCTATATTGCACATAACATACATAACATATTTCACACCCATATATATATATATATATATATGTATATAATATTCTGCTTCAACTTCTTTCCCTTTATAATGAAGATGATTCTTGGACTCAAAGAGAGGCATTTCATTCCTAAAAAAATATCAGTTCAGAAGATAATTTAGGATTTGGGGTCAAATGATTAGTGTGCACACAGATTTGCTTCCATGCTGACCAGTGGAACTCGGATGGTTTCCATACCTGCAGGACCTTCTTGAGAGAGGAGGAATTTAGGATATGTCACATGTTCCACCAAAGTTGCCTCAGCCTGGGAAGCTGCAATCCAGCTCTTAAGTGTGGTGGTAGCTTGGGGACTGCTGGCATTTTTTTCTGCTGGAAATTGGCTTAAGGGCAGCAAAGTAATTTGCAGGAGGTAAATAGACTGTCAGAGAGTCACAGAATGGTTTGGGTTGGAAGGGACCTTGGAGGTCATGCAGTTCCAGCTGCCTGCCATGGGCAGGGAGAACTGAGATTCAGGGTTTACTGCTCTGGTTCATGGCTGAAAGGTGGAGCATTAAACCAAAATTCATAATTGATTATTTGGGAGCCATACTGGCCTTTTTTGAGTTACTATTTGTGTAGGTCCTCTCGCAGCTCTAATGGCACCTTCATTTTCTATGAAAACATGACAAACTGGAAAAATTCCCTTTTGGTCTTCATTAAACATTTTTGAAGATGCCCTCTCCCCACTCTGCACTGTTGCTGGCCTGAATACCTACATCAAAGGAGACTATAAAACAATTCCTCAAATAATTGAGCAGGAAAAGGCAAAAGAGTGACCTAGATAAGGTACTTTTCCAGCAGCACAATAAGCACAATAATGTCCCAGGAAGGGATTCCATAGTCCCTGGTGTCCCCCTCCCTTGGAGACTAATTAAATTTTGCTGTGGATTCTCTTTTTTTTAGCATACCTGTTTAATATCCATGTTTGATCTGGGGGGTGAATTCTGTTCTTGTATGAGCACAGAGACCAGCAGAGATCAGAGTGGGCAGTTTAGTACAGGCAGAGGATTTGCTGCCATGGGATTGTTCTGGGAGAGGGCTGCTCCTGGAACTAGTCATAACATGGATGTGAGACATATTTCCTTAAGACTTTTGATTAAACATGTAGGAACATGTTCATTAATGCTCTCTATGTTACATGCAGGGCATTCCTTTAATGTATTTTTATGTTAATGAGCATTTAATGAGGTGAACATTCCTTTGGAATAATTTTTTCCATCCTCCTTGTCTAAATAGTATTGGAGGCACTGCTTCCCTCATCCCTCACCTGCAGAGTGAACCAGAGGAATCTGTCATTTACTCACTGAGTAAGCTGAGAGCTGGCAATAAGGATACAGGGAAGGAAATCCATGGTGATTGAAGAAAAGGAGGTGGGAGATGGGGAAGGGGACCCATCCTTTATGGAGACGGAACCAGTGAGAGTGTGGTGGTGACACAGCCTCAGGAAAAGGCCAGAACTCCAAATTGGGGTTAAATTGCCTTGGAGGGGCAACACTTCTTCCTCCTTCACTGAACCTTCAGCAGCCAGGCTGTTGTAAGGGTTAGTGCTATCTAGATCTGATAAGTGACAGAGGCAAGTAAAAAGGTCACCTTTTCTTAAAAGGAAGAAATGAGTAAAGCTGGAAAAGAGGGGAAAATGCAAGACTGGAGTGTTACTCTGAATCACTATCACAAATATATATCCCTGTCTGAACACAATTATCAGCCATGCCTGACTTCCCTGGGGATTTAACTTTTGGATCTCTTCCAGAACTCAGCTATGATCTCAGATGCTCTGAATTTTGGTATTTAATCATTAGGAAATGATTAAATGATTAGCAAGTAATATATGGATTTTCAAATTAAAGCCCCAAGAGTGGTCTGATTGAGAATAGGAGGATTTAATGGCTGTAATCCTTGGATTAAATTTTGGATTTCCACACTCCTGTAAACAGACATTATGTTTCTCAGGAAAAAAAAGTAAAGTCCATCGAAATAATCTTGAAGGTTTGGGAGATGTGGTGATAGCTGCATTGTTAGAATTGCTTGTGGAAAGGGATTTGCAGTAAATCTCTTGGTGTTCACATTAAACTGGACAATATCCTTATGTGTCTGCCTGGCAGCTGTTGGGGTGGCAGCCACGGAATTATCCACAACCATCCTCTGGATTTTCCAGACCTCTGCTGGCTCAAGCTGTTACTGAGTCCTCTGTTGTGAGAGCACTGGGATAAAATCTTTACCAGAGTCCTTGTGCACTTCTTTGTCAGTGATCCTCTGTTGGTTTCAGCCTCTCTTTTTGTAAGGCTTTGTTCTGAGGCTGCCAGGCCTGAGTGGAGAATAGGAAATCTCTCCAGCTGCTTTCCTCGTGCTGGACAGGAATTGCTGAGCAGAGAACATCATTTCCCCAGAGAGGTTTGCTGGGGTAGCACAAAGGCAGTCTGGTGGTGGTTTTTTTTTTTTGTTTGCTTTTTTTTAAATTAGAAGTTCCTGCCAAATCCTGTCATCAAGGCTGGAAGAGAGAGAGGGAAAGAAATCCATGAAGTCTGGAGTCCACTTGGAAGAGCAAGAAGCCTGCCTGGGAGAGTAAGAGCAGTGCTTTCTCTACAGAACTCTTGCTTCTTAATTTATAACATCTTATCCAGAAAAGAAGGCTGGGATTTTTTATTTTTTTTCTTCCCTCTTCCGTGGATCTTGGTTCTCCAACAGAATTGGAGGGATTATGCAACTTTGCACTCAGTTTTGGACTAGGCAGTGGAACAAAAATAAGCAGAATTCCTTTTCTTTAAGTGGGTGCCAAATTCTCAAGTGACACATCATGCCACGTTGTGGTGATGAATGCATGGCTGGCTGCTTGCGTGGCTAGAGCTTAAATTGTCATTTTTTTCTTAAAAAAAAAAAGATAGTAAGATTGTGGTTTCTTTGCTTTCTTTTTGCTTTGCAGAGGAAAGGTTTAGAAAACAATCTTTAAAGAATAATTGTTATGTATTTGAGGGAAGAGGAAGATATGGAGCCATTTCACTTCTTGTTGCAGGTTTAATCCAGGGTAAATCTGTAACAACTGAATCATACTGGGACCTGATGCTGGATGGGGAATGCATTTTGTGTGGTTTATTCCATTCCTCAGTGCACTGGTGACCACTTTATTTCTACTTTTGTATTATTTTGTAGTATTTCTCTTATGTCCTTGCTGGCACTATTACTAAAGACTTGCCTTGCAGTTTGAATAGGCCTCTCTAGCAAGGTGACCTCAGGTCAGAACTTATTTGTGGATGAAAGATTTTAAGCTCATTTTTTTGAGGATGCTGCAAAATCCCTGTAATGCAGAAGGCAGATGTGGGTACACCAGGATTGAAAAATTGCCTTTTTAGTGTATATATATGTCCTGACAATTCAGCTGTGGACAAGTATGGAGTAACTTTACCAGAAATGTTCCTCCATGGATCTCTCAGTGTTCATCTTATAACCCAAAGTGAACGAATTTAATATTCCTTTGACTTTTTGCTGTGTGGTTTAATAGGTTTTAATGCATATTTTATAATTATCTACTCTAGGTTTTGATTTTCAGTCCAGCTCATCTCCCTGAGCACAGTAACACATTGCACAATTAATTTGCTGTTTATAATATGCCCCTGAAAAGAGGCTCTTCCATCCTGTTTATTCCTGTGTTTCCAGCTGATCTCCAGAGAACAAAACAGAGGCTTCTGCGCCAACTTTTGTTACAATTTTGCATAACAGTGTTCAGCTTTGGCCAGTTTGGAAGGTCTTGGGTTTTGTTGAGGAAATCTTTCTGCAAAATCTTAGAAATACAAGTATGTCATCCCAATACAGTGGGTAGGGTTTGAGTTTGCTAAGTAAGTTGTCAGTAGGTAGATGCTAGACCTGAATTTTCTCTAAAATTTTCCACTCTCTTAGCACCTATACAAGAGGATTTCCTCTTCACAGGGTTTTGGGTTTTATTTTGCTTTTTGGACTTTGTCTAATTCTTTGGTAAAGATCATCTGGAAGAGAACTGGGGGAACTGTCAAAACACAGGTTGTTTCCTGTCATTGTCTAGAGCATTGTGGGCTTCCATCTCCTTCCTGCCTTTTGTTCCTGGGTTGATAATGTTGTCTTTAAATAAGTTCAAACAAAAATAGATGTAATAGAGCTGGAAATAGAAACGAGTATCCTTAAATGAATGTCTTTGCTGCCTGAGCACAATGTGCCAATAATAATAATAAATCCAGGTGGTCCCAGAGGGGAGTGAAGTGTTTACAGCCTGTGGGTCTAATCCTGTCACCTTTCCCTTGCAAGTGAATCTGCTGAAGTCACAGCAGCACTCCAAGGAAGTGACAGATGGATGACAGCAGCAGCCAAGTTGCAAGAGGGATTTCTTCTCAGCTGGAGTGTGCTGTTCTCAAACATTCACAGCATTTTTAATAGGTGTTGATCATTTGCTCAAGTGAGATGTGCTTTATTACTCTACATCCCAGTGGCACCAGTGGCAGGAGAGTTGGATGCTGGACTTGAGAGACCCATGGTAAAATCTGTCCTTGCACTGCAGCAGCACCTAAGGTCATAGCCAGGGTTTATGCCCTGCCCAAAAACATCTGCAAGTGGGCAGGGGTCTGTCTCAGAGCATGGCAGGAAAATCAAAAGGCAGAACAGAGGCAGAGCAAGCAAGGGGAAGGATGTAGAGCAAAGTGTGAAGGTAAATAACCAGCAAAAAGCAAGTATTTATAGATCACTAGTGATATGCCTCAAAAAGGGCTGTGCATTTTTTAAACATCTGCTAGTAAAGGAAATATTGCTTCTGTCCCATTGTTGTGAACTACAGATGCATTTCTGGCATCAGGGTAAAGGTGCATCTCAAAGCTGGGTGAATCATTTGGAAATGGGTTACCAAGGGTACAGTGTTAGCACATAAAAGACAAAGCTTTATCCTTGGGAAGGTAGGCATTGACCTGTGAGAAGAAGGACTAGAGATGAAAAGCTGCTAAAATGAAAATAAGGAGAGTCAAAAAGTGAGGTTGAGTTTTGAGGGTTTTTAAAAGTGAGTATTAAATAAGTGAATGAAAAATAAAGTCTTAATGCTGCATTTTTACTGATCTGTTGGGTAGGAATGTGAGCTTTGGAAAGCTTGGAGTCTGCAGTAGGTAGAAGAGTCACAGCAGCAGAGAGGGAAAAAATGGGAGTAGACTTATGCTGATAAAGGCATTTTTGCATCCCCAAGCAAAATAGGCCACTTGCAGAAACATGTTTAGCACTCTGATTAAACCAGAGTGCCACTGTGTGTGTGGCTGGCACAGCATCTGCCCGTGTTGTGACTTCACTCAATTGTGGTGTTTCATGAGAAACTGAACATAATGAACATTAGAAATAAATGTGTTGCTGTCCTCTGTTCAAAAATGCCTTTGTCTTGTTTTCAAACAGTTACAGAATTTCTTCTCCAAGGGTGGAACTCGCTGGAGAGTTTTTAGATGATGAAAGAACAGCTCCCCAGAGGAAGATTCATGGAAGCTGAAGAAGGCAAGTTGCTGTTGTACAGACTGTTGTGTGTGACTGTAGGATATTTTAGAGATGGAGGAGGTAAAACCAATCAAAGAAAAAAGTAACTTAAAACTCCCAAGCCCCAGTCTCCCCAAACCTGGATTTTGTTGCACTGCACTCAAAAGATATAATTTCTAATTTAGAGATTGCTGTGTTCAAGGCTGCAGTATTTAGTAAAGCCCCGAAATTTTAATTGTTTGAGGAGTATGTATGATGAAAAAACCTTATATGGTTGCAGAGGGACCACTATATCTATTTCTAGAGTTATCTGTTACATATTTCTTTACTATTCTCTTGTTTGTGGCTCCTCCCTGCTCAAAAGAAAGCTGTGTAGAAGCTTTCTGATTGGAGTCTGATTTAATAGGGCCTCTTGGGCTCTGTAGAAGGGCTATAAAATCTTTGCATGATTTAATGAAGTCAGATGGAATGAATGCAGCATTCCAAAAAAATCAAGAGACCTGTAGATAAGTTGAATTGTTGCTTCCCTTCAACTATTTTCCTTTTAGCCCAATGTAGAGGAGAAAACATGATGGCAACTCTGGCTTACTGTTGCCTGAGTGCTGAGGAAAATTTTGGGTTGGTAAAAAGCTTGCAAGACTTTAAGATCTGGCTGAGAACATTGTTCATGGTGTGCACCCATCTCCAACATCCAGAAGATCTCTCTGACATTCAACAGGCTCCTGAAATTGGGGTCTAGGAACTTCTGAGTACCCTGAAACAATAAAGGGGGGACATAGTTCTTAAGCAAAATATGGAACATTTAGACTAAAAAAGCAAATAACATAGACTATGATAAGAATACAAGGATATATGATTAATTGATCCCTGTTATTTTAATCTTAGAGGTCAAGAAAATGCAAGCACTGGGGTTTTTTTTGTAGGAATAGCATTTAAATTCAAACTCTTCATTTACCCACAGTGGAAACTGAGTGTGTGCATGAAGGGAGTGAGTCAAACCCAAGACATGCTGCCATCTGATTATAACCCAATGGGTGGGAGGGACAAAGTCCTTGTGCTTTGAACTAGTTAGATATAAATACAGAGCTCACTGCTCAGAGGGACAGGGGGCCCCAGACAGAGAGGGAAATCCTCTCTCCCAGTATCCCAAATAACAGACACTCCAATATAATTAATAAGCCCAGACTCTTCTGGGGAGTGCCTCAATTAAAGGATACTGGAGTGATACAGGCTTCTAGGAGAGGAAATATTTCTCTTTTAAGAGGAAAAATGAAAAATATTTTGGTGCCAGAATTAGGAGAAGATCCTTATAGCCAACAGAGATTTATCCTGTTTAAACATACTGTAACAGGGCCATAAAAGGCATATGTGCAGTATATCTGTAATCAAAGCAAAATGAGACAGGGCAGAAGGGACGTTTTGAAAACTCATTTAAGCCAATAGTTAAATTTCTTATTCTTGAAACGGAAACTTGCTCGAAAAGAACAGGAACCATGGCAAGAAATTTGGGAATGAAGGGGAGGAATGAGTACTAACTAGCCAATAATATAAATGATAAATTTGTAAATGTATTGAAAGTAAGAAGCTTCTTATGGAGAATCAGCATTGGTATGGAGACCAGAGAGCAATGAGGAAAAATCAGCATTGTGCTAAATCAACCCAATAAGTTTGTGCAGAGCCAGGTTTAATTATTAAACCTGATTTAGGTGCAGAAAAAGAGATCTGAAACACAGCAAAGACAATCTTTTGAGTTACAATACGAAAGCCATTTGATTTATTTTATATGTGACTGGAAGATTTTGGCTTAGGCATTCGGGTACGTTCTGTTATGGCACTGTTGTGTTCTTGTACAGATGAAATGCTTGCTGGATATAGTTCTCAGTCTTCCATAACTTTTTGTTGCAGAAGGCAAGAATAATTTTTATTAGTTCTGCATAAGCACTGAGGTTGATTTAGGTCCCATGACAATGGAATTGATGTCAGGAGAGTTACCCACAGTCAAATTTGTAATTGAGCAGTGCCTTTTTATATGATTAAAGTATTTCTTCTTTGCAGAGAGTTTTAAATTTGTTCAAATAAGGCCCTTGGCCTCTGCTCAAAGGTGAACTTTTTGGAAAGTTTGAGCAAAAACATTTCATCCATGTGTGAATATGAGAAGAGTGGAAAACTATTTTTCCTCTCCATAAAGACTTTTTGCTGCCTTCTTTTGAACAGCTCTGCAGTGTGAGTAGCTGAGGCCTGTGGGCTAAAATTTGGCATTGAAATAGCCATAACTACCAAGTGCCTTAATTTTGGCTTTGATTTGACTGAGTTGTGAGCCTCAGAAAACAATGTTCTCAGCATGCACTCCAGGGTGTTGTTTCTTCCTTCAAAGCTGCTGAAATGTGCAGCAGAGAGGATTTACTGTGAGCAACTGAGGAGCTCTGCAGCACAAAATTAGAGAGATACTGCTCTGAAGCTGCAGGGTCACGTGGGCATGGAATGGGAACAGGAGCCCTCTCAAAGCACAGTTCATGAAAAGTTTCTGGGTGTTTTGTGAGCCACGAAACTGAAAGGCAAGTCCTAGGACCTGCAGCCTCTGCTCCTGCAGGTGATTTCCAGAGAGTGAGGAGGGATAAGGTGTGGGTGAGTGGGGATAGGGCTAAGCCCAGGCTGGGAGGGACACAGGCACCTCTGGAGGCAGAGCACAGCATGCTGTTGTTCCTCCCCACTTTGCCAGCACTGTGCCCCTGGTTTTACAGGCAGGATTGCTTTGAAGGCTTTCCCAATGGAGCCCAGGAACTCGCTGTTCCTGAAGGAGATATGCCCCCCAGATCTGAGATTATGTCCCTTTGGACAGCACAGCCTGTGAAACAGTGCATGCCTATCTAACTGCAATCACACGTGAAATCAGAGGGCCAGGGATGGCTGGATGTGCTTCCTTAACTACATAATTTTTTGACTTAGCATAGTTCATTATGCAGCCTTATGAATCATTAATTTAGTTTTATGTATGGGAGCTCTGGTGCGTTTCCTCTGGCTTTTTACAATGAAACTGGTTAACATTTGCAATTACTTGAAGGCTTCTGTTTAGTTTTGGTGTCCAGGTAGACAGATTATGATGGACTCGTGTGTCTGGTTCTTCACTGAGCTGCAGCTGCATTGTCACATCTTTCAGAGTGAGGGGGGAGCAGTTTTCCCTTTTGCTCAGGAGAGAGGCTTGCAGAGGTTGCAGACAGTCAAAAAGCAGACATACAATGTGTAATGTAGCATTTTTTTTGATTAGTTAATTTTTTGAAATTCAGTGGTTGATTCCAACAACTCTTCTGACTGGCTGGTGTGTAATGATAGTGCATCTCAGTCATTTAAAGAATATATATAACCAGGTTTATTAACCCCAGATGAGGCAGATGGAAGACCTGGCTCACCTCTGCTGCCTTCCACATCAGCTCACAGCATGTGCAGAGCATGGCCTGTGCTGATGGAAATGTGAGGTATGTGCCTGTGAGGTGCTTTGTGCCATAAAGAACCTGCAGGAGATTGCAGGGCACTGAATATTAAGCAGCTCTAAAGCAGCCCATGGCAAACTAACTGTGTAATGGAGTGGGAAGCTGGAACCTGGGTGTGCACAATGGAAAGGAACCCTCCCAGGGGAATCTCCTGTAGTGTCTGTGGTGAAGAGCTCTCTGCTGCCCAGCTACATGTCAGAGTGGGCTGTCAAAGAAACACGATATAAAACTTATTTGTGTTTGGATTCCTATAGTGTCTGCATTATCAAGCTTTTGTGGTTCACCTGCATATGATTTTTATTTTTGTTTCAATCTCAGAACTGTAGGCCACGGCACCTGTTATCAAATTGAGAGCATGTGCCATAAACAGAAAACAATAACTAAGTATGGTTTAAAGAAACCAGGTGAATAACAATTAATGAGACAGTCTTAATAGAAACAGTATTAATTTTCCTTTGTAGACACTCAAAGACATCATCCATTGCAGGGGTGTCTCTTTGGACAGGCTTTATTCCATATGATGGATTCTTGTATTTCCTATGGAATGAACAGGGTGTCTCATGGAATTTTCTTTTTCAATTAACAGTTAGGTAATGCCCTTGAGGTGGCATTGCTTTGGAGAAAAAGGTAATACTACAAAAATGTTGACTACAAAGGCAAGGTTACTAGGAAGTGTCTTACGTAACCAACACACAAAAACAGTTCTGGCTCTCAGCCTGCTCAAACACCAAGGAATGGAAATGGCTTCAGCTGGCCCTGCCATTGAAAGGACCTTCTTGAAACTATGGCTTAACTTACAACTTTTGTAATGTAAAATTATGTCTACTTTAAAAGAAAAAGAGAGAGAGAGTGGTGTGGGCTTTTTCCCATCTCCCAGGGAACATCCTTGCCCAGTGAAGGTGAGCTGCACGCACACCTCAGACCCCTCAGAGGCAGGGCTTTGTCCTTTCAAGATGTGTGATTCCTTTCTCTCCTGGAGAAGCTATCAGGGATCATTCTTACATACATTGCCTTATTGCTTTGTCCTTTTCCTTTGCTCTTCCAAATATTCTCCATATTTGGGTATCTCTGACTCCTGTTTCCTCCTCTCCTCCTGTCAGGCCCTGAGCAGGGGCAGTCAGATGAACTGTTCTTTATTTCCAGCTGCTTTAGAGATCTTGTGCTTTGTCTTCTCATGCAGGCGTCTGCATGCCAGCTGTAGCAACAGCTGAAACCCAGGGAAAATCATCATTCCACCACTACTTTATTTCTCTTGTTGGGCTGTAAGTGGTTAATGATCTGCAGTCTGAGAGCTTTCCAGACCTCAAAGTATTTTCTTATATAACATTTCACCGTGAGAAGTGTAAAGTTGCATTCACAAGTGGATTTGTGCTTCTCTCTTGCTGCGAGTGGGAGGGAATGTGTGCTCAGATGTATGAGAGGAACAATTCTGCTCAGTAAAAAGGGCAGGCACAGGGCTTGATTATGGCAGGAATGTACTTACTGCATGTGAACATGGTTTGGAAAGAACCAAATGTTTAACACGGTGTTGACCACATGGTTCGTTGGTGTAGATCAGTTTTGTGATTAAAGTCTGCTAAAAGAGCAAACCAGCAGTTCAGCTAAACTGAGTTGTAGACTCTTCTCCCTCATTTTCAGGCTTTCTCCTGTCCTCAAAATCTTTGCAGAACATCTTTTAGATTAATCAGAGCCTGGTTGGTCTTCATGTTTTCCTCTGCCTTTGGACTCTTGGTCTCAAATAAGTGGTTGTACACTATACAATGGATTTTAAATATAATTGTTATATATGCCTTTTCCTTTTTCCAGTATTAAATAATCAGTGTTTGCATACATAAGGCAGATTTTTAGGAACCTTGAAATATCCTTTTCCCAAGGCAGACAATTATCAATAGAATGTCTGATTACTGCCCCCTCTGTAACCTTTCACTGTGACATGACTGGACTCAGTGTAGAGATTGTTTCCAATCTAAACAATTCAATGGTTCTAAAACCTGTGCACTGTATCTAAAAATAAGCTGTGAAGAAAATCTAACTGTGTGCAAGACTAATGGCAAATCTAATAAATAAAAGTGATATCTTTCTGCTGCTTGCTAAACTGTTTGAGGCCATCTGCTGCTCCTTCCCTATGGAAGTTCTCTCTGTCACTTGTCAGTGGCCAAGAGGATTCAGGAACATCATTTCTGAGAGGGCTTGTGCTCTGCCTTGAATGGAAAGTCCTGAGCTTGTCTGTCCATAAGGCGTTTTGTAAGGATCCAGTCTGAAATGTGGTTCAAGAAAAGCTAAACTGAATCAAATACAGGAGCTCCTTCCACTATATTAACTCACTGCCCTGTTCTTTTTAGTAAAGAAATAGAAATAAGTGCCACTGCTTTGTGACTGCAATCCAAAGTGACGTTAGTGCACGTACTGTGGCACCACGACATCATCACACAAAAACGATTTTACTTCAGAGTAATTTTTTGGCTTTGGTATTTTATTCCTTGTGGCTGGATATGCATTTTTGTAAATGCTGCTGTGTTGGTCCTGTTCAGTGGCAACTTGCTCTGCTGGGCTGACCACGAGGGATTCAACGCACACTCTGCTTTCTGCACATTAAAATTATGATTTTGCAAAATCTAAAGCATTCAGAATGCTCTTTGCAGTCTTACATGCAGAAGCCACAGGACTCTGGGAAATCAGCACTTGGATTTATAGGTGCAGTACACCTGAGTCAGGCAATTGATTATCTGTTTATTCTGGATCACTTCAGGATCATTTCAGGATCACACACAGCCTGGCGAGTGATCAGATCAGAGCACCTGAGACCACACAGCTCAGTCTTGGTTTTGTAGCTGAAAATAATGTTCCTTGCTTCCATATGGCTCCTCATGTTCAGAGGTAGAAGTGCTGACAGCCCCCAAACCTGCAACGCTCCTCAGGTCATCGGTCCTAACATTGGTGGAAAAAAAACCAGGAACGTGCAGGAGGTTGGTGTGGGGCTTTGGGAGGTCTGAGCTCTGTTTCGATTCTTTGCACTTCCGTTGCCTTGCATGGGAATTTGTGCACGTGAATCATCTCTATTTTAAGTCCCAAAAAGCAGGTAACTGGAAACAGCTCCGGAGGGAACGAAGTTAGCGGGGTTTTCAGGGTGTCGTGTCAGCACGCAGGTGCCTCCAGCTGGAGCATCCGCAGAGATGCTCATGGGGACTTCTCTGAGAGCCACAGAGAGTAAAAGGACAGCGTCGGCGACTGCCGGGCAGGGCTTCCTAAAACCTTTCATTTCCTTACTTGCCAAGTGGCAGCAGCAAGTTTTTGAAGTAAAGCACGGCTTAAAATTCCTTCCTTACGGCCGAACACCTGACCCGCGCTCGCCGCCGCTTCCCTCCGCGCTTCCCGGGCAGCGGCAGAGGGAAAGGAAGGGAAGGAGGGGAAGAGCAGGGAGATGAGGAGGAGGAGGAGG
>VZTB01012396.1:386491-448680 GCA_013397245.1 Thryothorus ludovicianus
CTGGCCAGCGATGCTGTGCCCGCAGTCGGGATATCCTGTGCTGGGGTATCCTCTGCCCTGCGATGCCGTGCCCGGTATCGGGATATCCTGTGCCGGGATATCCTGTGCCCGCTATCGGGATATGCTGTGCCCATCTATGCCGTGCCCGCTATCGGGATATCTTGTGCCGGGATATGCTATGCCCGCTATCGGGATAGCCTGAGCCCAGCGATGCCGTGCCCGCTATCGGGATATCCTGTGCCGGGATATGCTGTGCCCGCTATCGGGATATCCTGTGCCGGGATATGCTGTGCCGGGATATGCTGTGCCCAGCAATGCCGTGCCCGCTATCGGGATATCCTGTGCCCAGCAATGCCGTGCCTGCTATCGGGATATCCTGTGCCCAGCGATGCTGTGCCCGCTATCGGGATATCCTGTGCCGGGATATTCTGTGCCCAGCGATGCCGTGCCCGGTTCCGAGCAGAGTCTCTCCATCACACGTTCGCTGGAAGTTCAGGGGACGTTGCACTCTGCTTTGTTATCCCCGGTTTTTTATTTACGAGTTTTAACTGCTCTTCCACCCCCTCTGTCTCTAAAGCTGCTTGGGTTTTTTTCTTGTTCTTGTAATCGTAGGTTTTTGGAAGAAACAAAGCACGAACGCTTCAGATCTCTCTTTCTCAAAAGAATTAAAATGTCACTGTGTTTTAAGTGCTCTGTAGCTTCAAGGATTCAGGGGTGTTTGCCGAAGGAATTCAGCAGTTTTAAAAGAGTGAATCCTTCCCTAAATGAAAGGCTAAAGAGATTGATTGCTGTAGAAAAGGGGTGAGCAAATAGACGACTGCTAATCAAAACCAAACTCTTGCCTTAGAAGACTTTATGCAACTATTTAAAATATGTGCTAGGTCTGGGAAAAACACTTAAATGGAAAGTCAGGGTACCTCGATACCACAGGAAAGGACAGCTTGCCAAGAATATCTGCAGTGTTCCCTCAACCTCGGGGTATCCTGGATTGCTTTGATTGTTGTGTTTACTTTCGTCTCCTCCTCTCTGAGAGCACCTGGGATAGATTGTGGTCAGCAGAAGTGGGGGGGAGAACGTTCCTTTTCATCTTGTTTTTCTTTCTGCTTTTCCTGGCAGACCACATTTCAGGATGGAGGTGAAGAGGTAGAAGATGGAGCCGTCTACAATGTCACCCTTAAGAAAGTGCAGATTCAGCAGGCTGCCAACAAAGGGGCGAGGTGGCTGGGGGTAAGTGAGGCCAGCACTGGGGCAACTGGGGAGGGCTGCTCTTGGACTTCGGAGCCGAATTCCACAGCAATTGTTACAATATTAACTTCTAGCACTGACTGCTCTCATTATTTAAAAAAAAAAAAAAAGCAACAAACCAAACAAACGCTGGACTCCTCTGCCTGGGTCATCTGAAATAACACTCTCCTGGTGTTGACTCTTCCTCTTTTCTTGACCTGTAAAAACAATTTGAGCGGCTGTGGCCGTGTATCAGGTGATTCTTGTTGCAGAAATAAGGATCTTAGTTTATGGCCCAAGAAGCTGAATATTTAACAGTTATTTCAGACTGGACTATGGCTGGTTTCTGCTGTTAGGAACCCGTCTCAGGTCTCTAAACAAATAGTTCTGTTATTTTGACTGGTGAAGGTCCCTCAAAGTCAGCAGAATTCCCTCTGAACTTAAGGGAATATTGGTTTGGGTCTTATTTCTGTATTGCTTTCTTAGCCAGATGAGAAATTAATTGCATTTCTGCAAGAATTGCAGCTCTGTACTGCTATTCAAAGCATGAAGGCTTTAAGAGTAAGTAAAATAAGCTTAAATGCACACAGTTGATATGAAATGCCCCTGAGTGCCTCCACCTTTATCAGTCCAAGTCCTCAGCTGATAAAAAATTAGAATCAGTGGAGCTGTGACACTTGGGACCAGGTCTGCAGTAGATGCCTGTAACTTTCACAGTATTTTGTTATGTTTTGGTTTTTTTTTCTTTGGGATCAAAGGCAGTAATATAAGAAGTTGGCTTGATGTAGTATCCACGTTGGTATTTTAAAGGCTTTTAAAAATGCCCTGAGATTTATATCCAGTCATTTTCTTGTGAAGCTCCTGTGACATGTAGCAATACATGAAGCAGAGCTGAAACCAGAGTCAGGAAAAATAAGCAAATTCTGTCCTGCATACAGATAGTGCTTAGAGTCTCCCCGTGTTTCCAAGAAGTACACAGAGTACTAATCAGATCAGATAATTTCAAATCTGCTTCCTTTGAGTGGCAGATTTCCCATTTCTGCCTCCTGTTTTTACCAGGAAAAATACTACCAAGTACGTTTGAGCTCCTGCAACTTTCCCAGCTGGTTTTGTGCAAGAAGTGAAGATCATTTTGAACGTGTCCCATAAACGTAGTTTAGAAAAGCAGATTTTTTTTTCCCTGCTTGGGCTGTGCTGTTGCTTGTAACAGGATTTTGCTGCTGTTCCCAAAAGAAGGGAATGTGTCTGTTCCTGCAGTCATCCCCACAGCTGATGCTGCCCATCCCAATAGGAGGACCAGGGACTGCAAGGTCAGGGCAGTGCCTGTCAGGTTCTGTGGCTGTTGTTGGTTTTTTTCAGGACAGAATGTTTGTGGGGAAGGAGACAATGTGTCAGAAATCCACACCTGTTCCAGGCATAAATCTGTGACTTCGGCTTCCAGTCTTCCCTCTTTCACGAGCAAAAAAACCCAAATCTTATGTATATTATTTAAAAATATTTTGGAACATATGAGCTGTTTATTTCCCTTAAGCACTTTAGAACATAAAGTATTTTAAGCTCTTCTTGTGATCTTGTTTTATTAATGGCTTTTTTTGTGGTTCTGAAATCAATAAATAGCCTCTAACCCAGAGCATTATTTATGAAGAGCCATCCCTGCCCCCAGCAGTTTGGCTTTGAAAAGCCAAATTGTCTCTTTTAGGACTGTCATCAGGTGACTATTTTTTTTTTTTTTAATCTGGAGTTTATAAGGGTGTATGATTTTTTTTTTCTGTGCTTTGAAGCTCATTAGGACTAAATTAACAAGGTGTTGGATTTAGCAATGTTGGTCTTGATTTTTTTGATGGTGCTCTAAGTCAGGCTTAGGCTGAAGACTCAAGGTCAGCAACCTATTTGTACATCAGCAAGTATTGAGCCTTGATGGTAACAAACACAGTAACTCTCTTATTGATCATATGCATGCTTGGTTTTACTTTTTAAAAAGCTTTTCCTCAGTGTCAGTTTGTGTCCTGTAAAATTCCACTTAGCAATTTGACCCTGTCTGAGGCACTGAGCTTCTCCTGGTTTGTTGTGGCAGGTCAAGTCTAATAAACTTTCCTTAAAATTCTCCATCCTAAGAACCCACCCAGGGTCACTGAAGGGTTGGCCCTGAGATGAGAGAATGCATTGTTTAAAGGCAAATCATAAGATTCCAACTAAAGCACCATAAACACTTGCCCACTGAAATACAGAAATGTCTTTTCTTGTGTTTCAAACTTCTACAACTAACAAAAGTGAAAGAGAAACAGGCTGTGACTTAAGCAGGCATCAGCAGTTACAAAACTTTCAGAACTCTGAAGCTTTTGGATAATCACTGAGTTTCTTAGCTTTAAATTTAATATTAGACATCAAAGGATGCCAATAACAGCCACTGCTTTTGTCACCATGTACTTAGTCACTAAATATTTAGTGAAGCTTAAGACTTTAAGCATTAGAGTATTAGGGCATATTAAAAGCTCTAGTGAGAGCTCAGTATTGTGAGAGATGCTGCACAAAAGCACTGTTTTGACTTAAAAGAATGTGCAGATGTGATATTTAAAGAGGATTGTCTGTACATATGTCTTAGCTGATAATTGGTATCAAAACTTCAAAAGTCAAGTGCACCTTGTAGAAATACTGAGAGAGAATCCCTCCCAAACACAATGGATTCAGCCAGAGAGAGCATGAATGCATTTTTTTTTGAAAACAAAGTGGGTTTTGGTGTCTCCAGGATAGATTTCGAGAGGTCTGCAGGATCCTGTAGAGAGACGAATGAGCTACAAAAGCCACGGAAGCTGAGATACGTGGCCTGACATCTTCGTGAGAGAAAAGGATGGAGAAGCAGAGATTTTTACATATGGATGGCACACACTCAGAAGAGGGGATGAGGAGGATTTGGGGTGGACAGTCAACATCAGTTTGGCATTATGTCAGGTTAGAGAAAAAGGCATAATGGTAACTGGAAGGGAAGCTTTGGGAGCGCAGCAAGGAATTGGAATGATGTTGTTATAAAGACAATGTTGCGTTTTAAAACTTTATTTTCAGAAAGAGCCTGAAAAATGGGATTCAGCTTCCCTCTGAGAATATGAATGCAGCCCATAGGGAGGCTGGATGTCAAAGAGGATGGTGCTGTTGTCTGTGAGGAAAAGGCACTAAAGCATAAGAGACAAATGTTGGGGAAGGGGGGGTTGATCTTGAACTGACAGCCAGGTACCCCTGAAATGAAACAGAGACGAGTTGAGTCGTACTGTAGCCAGAAGCAGGTAAGGACAGCCAAACAGTGGGTGTAAAAGTAGATCAGCCGCTAAATACCTGAATTTCTGTGGCCAGGAGCAATGTGCTGACAGAGCGAGTGGCTGGGGAGGTGAACTCCAGCCGGTGATCCATGGGAAACACCAAAGCTGAGGAGAAGGGAAAAAGCAGCAGGCAGAGAAGTGGGGAGATGGGGGCAGAGTGGTGCAGGAAGAATAGAGGCATGGGTGTGCTGTGGGCAGGTGGACAAGATCACTAGAATAAAAGCAAACGAGGTTTTAAAGTGCTGTGAAGTGAGTGCTGTGGAGCCCCTGTTCAGCAGCTGCAGTGCTTTATCTCCCCCTTCCAGGAGTTAGGGAGGGATGGGCCAGCCCTGGGACAGGAGGGAACACTGGTGAGGTTCCTGAATACCTGCAAACGGCCACCTGGGAAGGAGTGGGGAAGGGACCTACAATGTGTGAGTATTTAGTGGGGCAGGTCACAGGAAATGCAGCCAGGAACTGGAGTCCCCAGCCCTCGGTGTTGATTCTCCACACCTGAAATGGTTGCTGAGCTTTCAGAATCCGTGCTCACCATCAAGTTTCTTGCTTTACTGATGGAAGACAAGGACTCGTCTTCCTTTGAGTCTTAAATATCCAGATAACAGAAAAATAGTCTGCTCACTTACAGCCAGGCTGCCTGGCTTCATTAGGCAGGGATTACTCATCTAGAGATTTTAGAAACTTGCTTTTTACTTTTTTCCTTTCTCTTTCTGGCTACAGCTCAACTTCTGGCTCTGGGGTTTGTTCAGGCAGAGATGGATGCAAAATACAGCTTGTCTTAAAGTGTCTTTAATATTATAATGTTGGGTGTATAGCAGAGTATGTTCTTCCAAAATGGTCAATGAACTGCTGTTAGAAAAGTGTTTTTCAGTGCCTTAAAACGCTAAAAGAGGGAAAAGCTGAAAAGTTGAAAATCTATTGCTTAATATTTGTGTGTTTTCTTAGCACTGCTATTATTTGATAATCACCTTTTCTGGGAATTTTGTGGTACTTTAAAAATAAATTTTAAATTTTTAATTATTTTTTTTTTAGATTTAGTGTGAGTGATTGCCTTGCACTGAAAACTGCATGTGACTACAAGTTTGGCTCCTAAACACTTCCACAGTCACATACATTGGCAGGAAGCTTGTGCTGGAAAGTTCAGACAGAAAAACATTGCAAAAACTTGTGGCTAAGTAATCTGTATCCCAGTTGGGACCTGGGACACAACCATCTCTCTGACTTGATCAGAACGTCAGAAGAGAAGATTTAGCCTGGATTTCTTTCTTTCCAGCACAGACCTCCTAACTATGGGTTGAGATTTAAGTGGTGCCTGGAATCATCAACATTTAGGGAGAAGCAAAACCTCACATTTTCTCTGAGCCTGCTCCTGCCCTCCCACGTACCCTTCTGAGCCAGCTCTGTGATTTCTTTTTCATCTTGCCCTTAGATCCCAGATGTTCTGGTCGAGTGTAGTTTCCTGTGGAAGCAGCAGGCAAGGGTTTGGCTGCTCATTGTCCTTACTGCATCTTGCTGTTTTGTCTCTGGATTTAGAGCATGTGTTGGTCCCTTTTGGCTAAAGCAGACTCTTTAATCAGGTTCCCTCAGCCTGTCCTGACTGCCCAGACCAAGGCCAGGGTGTAGTTCTGGCTCTGTATTTGGCAGAAGCAGAAAAGCAGCTCCCAAGGAGCTGGCAGGCTTCCTGCAGAAACTGAGCTGTGTTACTGTCCACTCCAAAGTGTCTGAGGAGCTCCCCTCAGGAGGAAGAAGGATGAGGTGTGCTCACATTGGTTCTTCTTGGGGGAAAATGCCTGCTGGGTGCTGGAGACCCACAAAGTAACATATTCAGAGGGAATGGAATGATTTTACCTATAGACACGTACACAGTTACCCAAAGGAAAGCTTTGGCATCTCACTCAGCTTGTGATTTGGTTTGGAGTAGGCTCTTTCCTCCTGTCCTTCCTTCAGTTGTGGATGTAATAGTACCATGGTACTATTCATAGCCCTTATTAATGACTTCTCATGGGGTATTTTTCTCCTGACTTCCTGGTTTACCTAAGCAGCAGTCTTGGATGCAGTCAACAGCTGGTTAATAGGGGCTGTGTGTGCAACAGACACTCAGAAATGGAAACTGAGCCTATTAAGGGTTTTAAAAAGGAAGCCTGAAAGAGTACTGTCTATTACTTTCCCAGTTCCAAATCCAAAATGCATAATTAGAAGGGTGACTTGCTTTGTAGTGCAGTGTTACGCTCTCAGTTGAGTGTAAAACCTCCCAGTCCCAGCTGCCAAAGTGTGACAGGGTGGCAGTGCTTCAATCCTGTGGTGTTACAAAGGCTGAGGTAGGGCTGGGATACCTGGCATGGCCAGGAGGAGCTGGGGAGAGACAGGGGCAGCCTCCCTTCCTGGGGAGATTGTATCTTGCTAGTAATTCTTATATAAAATGGAATAACAAGAGTTAAGGGAGCCTCTTGAGTGAAGCTGCTGCTGTTCTGTTGCTGCACTGGTTGTGTTTATCTGCATTGTGGATATCTCCCAGCCAGCCTGCTCATGGACAAAACTTGCCCTTGGCATTTACCTGTGACATGCAGGATTAGAATGACATCCTGTGCTGTAATTGCTTTCCCTGGGAATTCCTCTGACAGTTTTTTTTAAACTGTGCTACTTGGATGCTACAGGTTCTCCCTAAATTCCAATGCCTTAACTGTCCCGGTGCTGACATCACTGAATGTTACCTTGCTTGCTTTTTTTAAGAAGCAGTAAGTGAAAGGAATAACCCCCAAATTTTGCTTGCTCTGCAAAGGAACTGGCACTTTCTGAATGCTTAGATGTAGGTCACTTGTTGGGTTAAGGAAGAGTTGGCAAGGAATGTGGCTGTGTGTCATTTGGAAGGCCTGAGAGATGCAGCACATGAACTGGACTGAGATGTTGTGCAGAGGACAGCCCTGGAGAAACCATTAGTTTCACTGTTTGGGTTTTGATGCCTTCATTTAAGGAACAGGCTGAAGCATTTCAAGTACGTTAGTCACACTTGGATTTAAATTTAACCTTGGTAAAGCTAATTAAAAATGTGTGTAAATGCATGCTTTGAACTTGCATCTCTTACTACTGCTGTTTCTCAAGTATATAATTTCCTTTAGGCAGCACTGTAAGAGTACACCTGTGTGAAGAAGCCAGCACTAAGCAGGCAGATCATGGCTTAGTCCCTTGGAGAAAATGGGATTATTTTGTGTAACAGAGGTGAATAAATGCTAATTCAGTGTGGGTCCTGTTCCTGCTTGTCCTTGTGTAGTCGCTGTGTAGTGCCTTGTGAAGCAGGGGCTAAAGCTGTGTGATGCCTCAGTGTTAATGCCACATTAAGATAGTATCAGAGATTGTGAAAGATGACTCCTAAAGGGAATTGGAAGCTCACTCCTGAAGCCTTGAGCAGCTCACCAGCAGTTGTCTCTGGGAGGGTGTCAGTGGTTTGCTCCTGCAGTCCACCAAAAGTACTTTTGCCCTTGATTCACCCCAAAAAGCCCCGTGTTCAGTGGCCATGCAAGCTCTTCAGAAGTGACTTGTAGTTCCTCCTGGGTGGTACACTAGCATGTAGAGCTCAGCCATAAAGTCTGTGTTAAGTCTTTACACCTTATGAAATAAGAATTTTATTGATGTGTGAGGATGTGTGTTAAGTTATAATTTTTTTGCCTTTTTTTTTTTTCTTAATTTAAATAAAGTTTTAAAGCCATAGTGAGGAATTAGATGTTTTGGGCATGGAAATCCATTTACTGTTTATGGGAATCATTTTACCTTGGACCAAACTGAACTCATGCTAATGCCTGAATCCTGTAGTTCAGTTCAGCACCATGCCACCAATAGGTGACAATTTAGGGACTGCAAGGGTAGCAAAAACATATCCAGGTGAAGTGATAATAGTGTTGCACTCTTACAGCACCTTTCACCCAAATAACTTCCAAAGCATGGCTGCAGATTTTCTCCAGACTATGTTGGATGTTGTAATGTAACCCAGCACAAAAGTAGGATTTGGGTAGGGATTAAAATTCAGCCTCAGTGCTGTGACCTGGGTTTGAGAGATTCCCCTTTCATTGGGGAGGTGGGAAAGAGATGGGGAAAAGTGTTTCTGGAATAATGTGACTTCAAAAAGGCTGGGGGTTTTAACCATTAAAAAAGTCTGGGGAGATGGATTAGCTGTCAGAGCTGCATGGTAATTTTTATTTAGTGGCTTCATAGTGTTATCACATGGGTATCTTCTTCACATGTGACACACGCAGCAAGGAGCAGCTGCTTAGCAAGGCACAGCAGCACATGGAAACAATTTAGGACCAGAAGTGAATTAATTAAAACCACCTGGAGAGAAGAGCTGGACTTCTGAGGGCCCAGAGTTGTGTGGAAGCATTTGCCCCCCATGCAACAGCAGTTGTGAAAGGAACCTCAAATATTAAGTTACAGCAGGGAAGGGGGGAGTGAAGTGAAACTTAAAAAATATTGTTAGGGAGATGACAGTGACTCCTCAGTCATTCCTGGTGCTTGTTCCCTCATCTCAAAGGTAGGAAGGAGAACTAGAAAGGGGATCCACAGGTTCAGAGGGATTTGGTGACACCAAAAAGGTGAGGATTGTGATATTTGTGTCTTGGTGCAGCTGGGGTTGATGTGCAAATTTAACAATAAAGTCTCACAGGACTGAGGCTCCATTCTGGCAGTGAATAGGAAGATATAGGAAAGGCCTTCCACACAGTGAGTGTTATCTCCAGGGTGGTTTTGAAAGCAAAGGGGGGAAGAAATTAGTGATTTTACATTGCATGTAACCAACCTGAAGAGACTTGCTGCTGGCAGAAGTGGGTCCAACCAAGTCCAGGAGGAATGACTGAACATTTATATAGATAATGAGAACAAAAGCATGAGATTCAAAACACAAGACATTAATTTTCGTGATTTAGGGATAAAACAAACATATCCTGCAGCTCAGAAGAGTCTTTTCCTTTAGACTTGTTATTCTGAATGTTAAGGGTGTTACTTCTTCGCCTTCCTCTATAGCATCTGGTCATTGTTAGAGAACGGAAAACCTCTAGTTTGGTTTAAAATGACAATTATTATTTGTGGCAGTTTATAAAGCTGTGGTTTCCATTTGTTTGCAGCCAATGTTTAATGAGAGAGAATAAGACTGAACACAGGTACTTATCAAAAGAATAGTGAGGACTTCAGTGCCCAGGAGTGTCAGGGCCATATTTTCACATGGTACAGGAGTTTGATGTGGGCTGGTTTTCCAGCAGCCCTGAAACCTCCTCCTGCTTAAGGAGAACTGTAGGTGCTTGGATCTTGCTCTTTTTTATGTGTATAAAGCAAAACTTTGCCTCTGTGCAGTTTTAGACCCTGCAAAAGTAGGAATTGTGTGGGCTGCCCTTTGCTTTACCCCATTCAGCTTCACAATAGCTGCTTTAAAAATGAGGCAGCTTGAGCAGAGCAGGGTGCTCTGCATGTGGGCTCCTCAGACCTTTTTTTTGTTTGCTTTTTGTTGTCACTTCCAAGCATTGTGCTGAAATACGTACTGTTCTACCTACTGTAACCCTTCAGGTCTTTTCTCAGCTCTGTGTGCCACTGTGAGACCTCTGAGGGTAGGACTTTTTTTTTCTGGACTCTCACATTTATCTCTGTTTCGTTCTATAAGCCATCTGTTGCACATCAGGTGTAGCTCGCCTTCAGCAGCTTTGGCAGTCAAAATGAGATTTTTGTCAGCTCCACCTCAGGTGTGAAGCTTTGTGCCACTTTGCACGGTGACATTCACCAACCTTTTGCTGTGCTGGGTTGCAGATTGAAGGAGTTCTGGCTTTTTCCTCTGTGCCACCTCCATGGCTGTCCTGCACGTGGCTATGACAGTGCTGCCCCTGGGCCACAACAGCACTAAGGAGGTCTAAGCATTTCAAGTGCTTTTGTGGAGTAATCCTATTATTATAGTGTATTTAATCTATTGTTTTCTCTTATATTCTTCCCACCTTTTTTGGTCTGAAAGCAGTTTAGAGGATTATTTTCTTTTCCCTTCCCACCCCCTCACCTGCTTTGTACTGCCTTTCTCCCTATGGAGACTCAATCTTTCTTCAGCTATTTCTTCCTTTCTGGGGAGTCCATTGGCTCTTTGTGCCAGTAAAACAACATGTTTTTCTTACTAAGTGGCATTTTCCATTGAAAGATCTCAGAATGACTGAACAATATGGAATGGCTGAATGCTTTGAGATAGCCCTTGGGCTTCTAACTGGAGACTTGTGGTAGATGTCATTAGACTGCCAGATCCCAGTGGCTCCTTGTTAGTATCTGTAAATCCTAAAGCAGAAATAAACCATCACATTAGAGCTAGCTAGGGTTTTATTCTCTCCTAAATATAGTTTATGCCCTACACAAGCTTGCATGTATTGAGTAAATAGAGTTTCTGTTTTTAATCAAATTGAGCACTGAACGTCCTTCAGTTGTTTAGAGGATTCCTGTGGATAGAACTTGTCAGATGAGGTTCATAACATTTCAGAGATGTGTTGGGATGCAAACAAGTCAGTACACCCATCTGGATTAGCTGTTGTCTTCAGTGCAAAGGAGACTAATTAACTAAATGCTCCTGAGGTGCATTTGAAACCTGGTTCGAATATTCCATGCAAATACAGCAAGAAAATTATTATGAAGATATACCTCTGCTTTTGTTTGCTTGGTTTGTAGTAATCTCTGGCCGTACTTCTGATGCATTTTGTATTTCTTGGAGCAGAAATCTTCAGGGCAGGGCCGGTGTTTTGGTGTTTGGTTTGGGGATGGCAGCCATTGTGCTGCTGTTGGAAATGCCCCATGAGTAACAACGGAGTGTTTCACTTGGAAGGCAGATCTTAGGCCTTTGCATTCCTCCCATGGAGTGCTTGGGATTGATTCTGGCTGTGCTCCAGGCTCCTGGCTCCCTGGAGCAGAGAAAATGTGAATGAACTCTTGCACACTTACTTAAAGCACGAGGTTTGCATTCTTCCTGCAAAAACAGGCACTTTGTTCAGGAAAACATCAGGTGGCCAGGGAGAACAGGACAGGGAAGAGCAGAGGTATGCAATTAACTCCTGGAGGGTAATTAAACAACAACCCACAACCCCCTCAAAAAAGAAGAAAAATCAAGCCAATGTGGACAACTTCTGATTTATCTGGCATTTTTTTCTTTTTTCCCATTACTTGTTAGCTACACTCACTTTGCATTCTGACTTAATGCTTCCACATAATTATGTGTTTTGATTTATGTCCATTGCCAAAGGATTTCAGTCCAAGTGTAATGCAGCATTCTTAAACCAAAACGCAAATTTCTGCAGAAGGTTCAGGGCCAGCTCACACTGTTCATGCTGGGGCAGAAGAGGAGGGTTCTTAATTAGGAGAATGCAGTAATTTGTGGTAGTTTGGTTGTCACACGCTTGTGTTGGTCCGGTGAAATGCAGAATTTCTCACAGAGAAAATACCTGTACAGCTGGGACAAGGATGCTGCCTTTGCTCTCAGACACGTGTAGCCAGGCACAGTCACTCCCTGGCTCTATAGGGATGCGTGTGTGCAGAAGAACACCAGGAGATGCCATACCTCATCCCTTGTGATGTCTAGATAATACAGTAAAAATGCACTTTGGCCTGGACTAATGATTGAGTTAATACTTTTGGACTTTTTCAGCACATAAATAAATATCCAAGCTGGTAACACTTAATATTAGGAAACATTAGCTTCCTATTACTGCTTTTTCTGCTTGGACCCCACCCTGGAGAGACCTCTGAGTTTCAAAACAAAGGGCAGTAAAAATCAGTTTATAACACAGTTTTGATGTGTTTTCATGCTATGGTCATAAAAGTGCTTACTGACTGCTAACCTATTTCTTCTCAAAAGCTTAGAAAAAAATTGGCATCAGAGATTGCTCACAGTAATTATTATGAGACACGTAACAGCATTTCTTGGGTATTTGTTGTTCCACAAAAATACCATGTTCCAAATTCAGTTTACTTTAGAATATGAATCAGTCTTCTGCTAAGTATTTTGTCCTCTGTCAGAAGGCATTTCATCTCCCCTTACATATAGGTTTAATTTCCAGCTATTCATACTATTAGTTATTTGTCACTCTTGCCTTGTTGTTTACATTGGATAGTGGCTGTTGGGTATAAATTTAATTTCTGTGTACTGCTTGAGCAAGCTTTACAGTGTGAAAGGAGAGCCAACAATACAATTAGGATGAATAAAAGCATTTTGGGTTATGTAATATGCATTTGTGCTACTATTATGCAACAGAATTATTACTTGTGGCATCCTTAAATCCATTTTGAATTTAGCACTGTTGCCTGCTGCCTTATACAGGCCCTTCTTTGTTTCTGCTGACTGAGCAGAAAGTGATGATGAGCTCCACAGTTAATTTAGATTACATTTCTGGAAGGAGATAAAAAATAGTGTGACTTGCCACAGGACAAGTATTCTGGTGGTAGTCAAAAATCATGATACCGTATGAAATCTGTCTGACTGTGTCAGTGGTAATGTCAATCATCCCCTCTTTTTGCTACTCTTGGTGTTTATTAAAAAATGACAGCCTATTTCAGCATTTTACATGAAAGAAACATGGCAAAGGGCTTTGCTGACCACTGTTTCACAAACATTAAATAATAGCTTTCCTCTGGCATTTCTTAGGGTAGGCATGTCATTTTTAACATCAAGGTAGCTTAGAAATATTGTATATAAATACAGAATTTGCTGTGCTATGAGATTGAACCTCTCAGTATCCATTAGATGGCAGGTGCACTGTTCCTGTCCCTGTAATCTATAATCAGAATTGCAGGAAGCTGTTTCAGACTCAAGTGAATACTTGAGCTCTCTGCCACGTTTTATACTTGTTTTCTTTGTTCAGCACCTCTTCTTCCTTATGGTTCCCAGTAATGGTTCCTTGGTGCTTTAGCACCTCCAAATTTCCAGGGCAGACTGGAAGCTGTGAGAGTGTGGGGATGGAGGAAGAGGAGTTAAGATAAAGGCTGTGAGCAGAAGCAGTAATTAATATTTCTGGGGCATGGGGGAGCTGCCTTAGCTGCCTTTACCTCCTTTGGGACCTTCTATAATCCATTCCTGGAGAAGCTGTTAGTAGTTTTCACAATTTCTTTATGCAAGTCCCAGGAGACTTTGTACAGCTCTTCTCTCAGGGAGACACTGTGAATTCAAAATATTTTAGAATGAGCTGATTGTACTGCCAAAATGGGCACTAAAACCTGTTTCCTTGCCTTCATCCTGGTGCTCTGCTCACTTAGCTGTTTATTACTTTGAATATTTATTTACTGCTTGGTTTGGGGATTGGACATTTTGATGTTTCTGGGTGCTGAAGGGAGAAGGATACTGAGTTTTACAAATAATTTTCTTCTAATACAGAAGGGCTTTGGGAAGATACTTAGTACGGGACATATTTATTTACTGCATTATAAGAGTGTAGCAAATGTCATTTGGTGACAGATATTCCTCCAACAATGTAAGATGCACATGACTAAGAGTCTTACCTGACTTACTGGTTTCTTTTTCTTGCTTTTCAGTTTTAAATTAGGAACTTGCTAAGCTTCAGTGACCAATCAAAACCACCACAAGGAATATTTCATAATACAAGTTATGAAAATAATACATCCCTGGTATGCCTAAGAGGGAACAATGTTGTGGTGAACTGTGGATCTGTGAAACACGACAAACAAAAAAAGAAACATCAATAATCTGATGATTCAGGTTCAGTTAACTCAATGAGGACACTGAATCAGACAAGAGGAGAGAATGAGAGGCCTTGTATTGGTTTTGTTAAAAGTCTTTCTAGCAAGAGAGGTGAGAGGCAGGACAAGAGGGAATTTCTTGTAGGTAGGAAACGATGAGAAATAAGTGGATAAATTGTACAAGGTAGAGATGGAGATCTGGAGCTGTTCAGGTGATATTTTTTTTTCCTTTAAAAACCTTGTATGCTGTGAACCTCCTGGATGACTTGATTCTCAGTGAATAATACAGCTACATTCCTTTGCTGCACAAATGTTTCTGAGTGGGTAAATTCAGAGCAGGAATTTCTATCTTGCCATGGCTGTATAAACTCCAACATTTCTAAGAGCTGCACAATGCCATTTTAACCTAGACCTCTGTGAAGATTCAATTTAGTAATGCACTTGCTAAAGGAGAGGTGATTTGTGAATTGAACTTCTTTACTTTTGCTTTGATTCATGTAGAGCTGGTCCCACAAAAATTCACGGATACCCAAACGAGTTTAAATTTGCATCACTTCAGAAGGTGTGAGGATGCACAGCTCAGCACCATTCTTATTTTCCCCAGAGTGGCTTTAAGTTGCTGCAAGGTGTCCGAGTGAAAAGGCTCTAACTGAGCAGCAGCATTTGTGTTTTTTCCTTTTCTCTTTTTCCCTCTAAATCTGCCCCACAGCTTTTTGTGACTGTTTGCCAGCGCTTCAGGCAGATCTCAACCGGGCTCTGAGGAGAAAACAGGAATGCCTTTTGTGTCATGATCATGGAATTCATTGGTCCTGGAAACTCTGGGTTGCTGCCAAGAATGGGTATTTTTGTGGCAAGAAAGGAAAAGGGTGGAGCTTTGGAAATCCAGGAATCCCCCTCCTTTTCGTGGCTTAGGATGGAGTTCATAAACTTATTATGACTTCTGAGTTTGGTGCAGTCAGTGTGCAGAGTTCTGGTTTGGCGTGGGTGTTTTTTTATTTGGTGTGCGTTTGTTTGTTTGTTGTTTGGTTTGGTTGTTTGTTTTAACGGTATTTTCCTCATTAACAAAATGAGGAAATGAGAGCGAAGTGGAGAGAGCTCTGGCGTAGTTTTATTTCACTTCATTTCACCGTAGCATAAAAACATCTCCGTTTTCTCTGTGGGACATCCACCGCTGGCCACCCAAGCCCCGCACTGCCAGCCGCACTTTCCTGGGCTGGGAATTTTGCAGATTCCGACTTTTCCGGCATTCCGAGCGTTTTGTTTTGTGCGCCGAGGCCGGCGGGGCTGTGAGGGCAGGAGGCCGCGGCCATGGCGGCGGCCGGGCCCAGGAACATTCAAAGCCCTCAGTGATGAGATTAACCCCGGCTCTGCCGTGTGTGGCATCGTTCGAGCACAGCCGACACTTCCCAGAGGGTTTTTTTTTGTTCGTGTGGTTGTGAAATGCAAAGTTGTGTTTCTTGTCAGGTAAATACAGGCAACGTGTGGACTGGTGATTGTGATATGTATAGAGCCTGACCATAGGACAGCTATAAAGACAAATTCTAATAAATAACTGAGGAAAATAAAGCATGGAAGAAGGCCTTTGAATCTATCCTTAGTTCGCAATTCACTTTTATTAAGTCTTAAGTTGATTTAGGAGCATTTGAATTTAGAATGTTACTTTTTAACAAGAACTTTCTGCTTATAGGTAAGCCTTCAAGATTTTTGCAATAATAACCTTTTGAAGTGTAATTTTAGAATGTTGTTTCATATTAAGGATTTGCAAATTTACAGCTTTAGAAGGAAGTATGCTTATCTCAAAGTTCCTAAAAGCAGCTTGAGAAGGGAAACTGGACATCACTATCATAAGATGAATAGTTTTGAAAATTAGAAACTGGACCCACATCTGAGAGCCGAACCCCAAAATCTGGGATACTCCTTTTGGGATGGACATCTTGAGAAGACTAGATCACAATAGAGTATAGAATCGGGACATAAAAATTAGGAATAGAAACTGCTGATGAATAATAAAAATTGGGAATAGAAACTGCTGAGAGAGCATATGAATGCACCTATAAATACCTGTAAGCCTCAACTATCGGTATGCAGTCAGAGGGAAAAACTTCCCCTGCTGTACCCAGCACTGTCCTTGATTTTACCTTGAGGTAAAAATACCTCATTAATTAATAAATTGATTGCTGCTTGAATATTGGCCTAGTCAAGTTTCACATTTCTATCATGGTGGAGCTGGGAGTCGGTGCACACAAATGTTGGCTGCCGTGGGTCTGTCTGTCCCACACCCTCAGCACAGTCCTGGTTCCATCCACTCCACTGTAAACCCCAGCCAGGGCTGTGCTGGAAGGAAACACTTCTTCAGAAAAGTTATTAATGTCTCTGCACTTGTTCTTTACCAAAATACTGGACTAAGGCCATTAAACAACTTCTCTTTCACCCTGTCTTGCTGTTTTCTTTAATGATGTGTGTCTGCATGTTAAATGTTTTTCTTCTCTTAGACTGACATTATGGATGCTTATATTTCTAGTTATTTTCGAGTTCAATCATACCATGATTTGATTTTTTTTTCCCCTTTTATTTCCCCCAAGGATGAGTGTAGATATTAAAGATATGTGCTGGCGAAGATGTGTGTGTAAGGAATCAATGTGAAAATAATAAGGTTAAAATCATAAAGAGTATCTAATTTCTACTTTCAGAAGGTTAAAGCAGACTGATATTTAGACTAACAGTGACAATCTTGATTAGAGTGCTTTATTTTGAGTTAATATTCAAAATACTGCACTTTAGGCACTTTTATTCCAGCATAGGGTACCTGTCCAGTAAATTAATAAAAACAGAGTGGAAAACTCTCCATCTGGAAAAGCTGTAAGTTTCAAGGAAAGTGAAAAGCTTTTAAAAATCTGTCAAAATTGGTAAAAGTACATTTAAAGTGTTAGTTAGATGCTGCTGGAAACAACTGCAGACTTTCTGAATAAAACAAATCTTTAGTGGAGTGGTAATGTTTCAGATGGCTGAGCCTGAAGAATATTTGCCATCTCCTTTTCTTATTGTTCATCCCAGTTGTTTCTGTATTTTTTTTCCAGTCCACATAATGAAAAACAATTAGATCGATTTCATTCCACGATTCTCACTTCCAGAACCTCAACAGATAATATTTGCATTGGAAAAAACCTGCAGAGCAGTGGGTTTTTTTGGGTGAAAGCAATTGTTTCCAGTGATATTTCTAAGACAATGACTGCAGTTCTGCGTGTCTGTTTGGGTAGCAGCCTAGTTCTGTACTGATGAGAGTTTGAACTTTCCTTTTTATCTTGAGTCTCTAATCCCTCTTGCTAGGCTGTTGCATTTATTTGGGTGATGGTGGCATTTATAGTTAATTTATATTCCCCCTGGAGTTAACAGGTAGTGTTTGGAGGAAGCTTTTCAGCCTGGCTGTGTTTTGGTCTGCACAGAGCTCTCCTGTTTCAAGAACTGTGTTTGTTGGTAATGTTTTGTGCTGTACAGCTGTAAGATGATCACCTTAAAGACACTGGGCCCCTCTGAAGGTACAGCATTGCCAAGGTTTAGTAAATTTGTTAGAATTCCCCTACATCAGTACCCACACAACCTCAGAAAATAAGGATATACCTCCATTTAATCTTGTTGCATTTGCTTTTGAAAGATGCTCTCTGCCTTGTAGGAAGTTGCTCACTCATCACTTACCCTTGCTGATTATCAAAGTTATTAATATAACCTGTTGCCTGAAAAATCAAAGGGAGATTTTTAAAAGGCACAAATCAAACTATAAACTATCTGTTTGTTTTAGAGGAAGCCCTGAAATGTTGAGGTCTCTGTTAGACCTCTGGACACGGTGCTGAAGGAGACATAGAGGAGCTGAAGAGCTTTTTTTTTGTTCTTTGGACACAAAACAGTGCAAAATTGGTGTCACTTGGTACCACTAACAGTGGTCACCATGCACCCCTGTCAAAAATTGCAAAGGAGCCTTTTCATGGCAGTGAGGAGAGTGTTCCTCTGAGCAGAGAGCTCTAAAGCAAATAGGGAAACTCCTTTGCTTTTGGGTAGCCTGGTTGTGTCAGAGAAGAGATGCCCTCTTGATTAAATCCAGACTGAGCAGCTTCCTGTTAGCATGAAACTCAGCCCACAAAGTCTTATTCTCAAAGCCTGTTACTGAGCTTGTCTGCCAAGTCCCTTTTCCTTTTAAACTTACAGGCAGAATTGCTAAAATAATCCAAATACGAGCAGTCCCAGAACTCTCACAATGATTTCTAACAGTTTGATGTTCTGCTGACAAAGTTTTAGGTTTTTCAGAAACTGATTGGTTTTGTTTTGCTTTGGTGGGATTTTTTTTTGGTTTGTTTTGTTTCTTTTTAACATTCTCCCAACATGATGTCTTGGGGAAGTTGTAGTGTTGCAATTAATGGAAAATTTTGTGCGTGTATCAGTCTTGGAAGCAGATTCTGCCCTTGTTTTGAATATACTCAAATGAGACAGTGAGAGGGTTTTATGTGCCCTGAGTAAATATGCCCATAAACCATTACACTGTGAGTGGGGTAATCTGCTGGATCAAAAATTAAGAGTTAAATACAGTGGTGCAGACTTTCTTCCCTGTCTGAAAGGGTTGTATTGTGTAACTAGTTATTTTCAAAAGTGTATCGTAATTGTAAGATGAAGAATTAGCAAGAAAATTGCAATTTTTTTTTTTTAATGCAACCAAGTTTTGTTTAAGGAAAATTTGAATGTAAGGGAGTTACATAGTGGTGACAACATATCCTGTTAATGTTTGTGTAATGACAGTGTCATACATACTTCCAGATACATTTTAAATTAATTTTTATAATTCATATATTTCCAGATACACCTTTAAGTCAGATATATTGCAAGTTACACACTTTTTAAAAAGCCATGAGATCCATGGAACAAAATGTAGCAAAATATTTCTCTGTCTTGTCTGGTTTTGTTTTTCTTTTCAAAATACAGACAGTAATGTTGTATTTTAACATTGCAGCAAGAGTTTGTTGGATCTCATTAAGCTGGGAAATGAGATAGCAGCACTTTGTAAATAATGTTAGAGACAGAGCTTTAGAATGATGTTAAAGACATCTATATTGTTTAAAACTGAAAAGGATGTCTGTTAGAAACAATTCCAAAGCAGTGGAGGGTAGTGATGTAAATAGGAAGTGGGTGGGGTGTCTCTTATTAATTATCTTATTATTAGATGTATTTTTTTCCTTTGTGTGTCAGTGTCCCAAGCCAGGGTTGGTGGTGCCTGTTATTAACTTGCTGTCTTCATGCCCTCAGTATTGAGGTGTTTGAGTAAATATTGGACATTTTTTATTTATGACCCCATTTTTTTATCCCACATACTTTACAAAATTGGATTTAAACCAGTCACCAGAATACTTCTCCGGACTGCCCTCTAAATAATGGCATAATTTAAGGAAATGTTCTTTCAGACTCAAAGCAGGCTGTAAGCTTTTAAAAGAAATGCTGTTTAAAAAACATACCCCCACACAATCCCAAACCCTAAATATTGTGCCAAGTGGAAACTTTTAGGAGAAAATTAGAATGCCTTGTTTGTGAGATGAGTTTGACACCCTCCTTGCAAAAGTATTTTGAAATGTTTTTGCACCAAATGTGTTCTGACCTTGGGTCCTGTGTGACGCCCCAAAGTTGGCATTTTCAGAAAGAAAATCACAAGTGCCAGTGCTTGAGTTATGGTCAGTTCTCATGTTTATTCAGAAGAGAAATGAAACACTGAATTATCACTTTTTTTCCCCCTCAGTAATATTGTGGATAATGGATTGTCTTTTAGATAATAATACATGGTGGAATCATGACTTAACCTGATGGTTGTCATGCTGTAAAATGGTTTTTTGAGCATGTCAGAGAAATGTTTTAAAATAAAATTACTTAAAACTCCATTATTTGATAAAGGTTTTGGTGCTTGGAGAGCACCAAAAATTGACAGAATCATTCAGTAACTGATGATGGCCAATTCCTGTGCAAAGATAGGATTTAATTTGTGTCAAAGATCTGTCTCCTGCCTGATTTTTGCATTTTGGTTTTGTTTCCTTTTGTAGGGTGAAGGAGACCAGTTACCCCCAGAGCACACTGTCAGACAGTATGAAACATCCAAGATCAGGGCTATAAAAGCTGGAACTTTGGAAAAACTGGTGGAGAACCTTCTCACAGCTTTTGGAGATGCTGATTTTTCCTACATCAGCATCTTCCTTGCAACATACAGGGCCTTTGCTTCACCTAGGGCAGTGCTGGAACTTCTTCTGGACAGGTAAGAGCCCCTGCTGTGCAGTGAAAATGGACTCATCATTTACTGGGCAGGGGAAAGTTGCCAGGAACTTCTTCCCTTGCTTTCAGTGGGCATGGATTTAATAACCTGTTGTCAAGAATACAGCAAAATCCAGAATTTCAGCACAAACATCCAGCCTATAAATGCATTGCTGCTCACATCCCAACACTTATCAAAGCACAGGTGAGGAAGGTGTGCAATGTCTGGCTGCTAAACTGGAACAACACAGCAAAGTTAATACAAGTTTCCTCCAAAAAACCCAACAGAATGCACGAGCTGCAAAGTCGTCCCTAGAATAGATTCCAACATTTTGTTGGATATCAGTACTTTCAGACCTAGCTCTTCTGTTTGCTGATTCAGAACAGGGATTGTACAAACACAAGAAAGAATTTGCTCTTCTATTACGTCACATGAATATGCAGCCATAAATTTTTGCAGACAGCCCAAGAACTGCTAAATATTATGAGAATAGATTTTATGGTCAGACTGTTAAATCATGGCTGCTGTGTCTGCATAAATGCTTGGAACACACAGCATTAGTTTCTCACCCCAAATTCTGAGACACAGCTGGGTCAGGGGTGCTCTTGCTTTGGGAGTGCCACATTGCCCTTTCAAAATCTGTGATTCACAGAAATGGTTGCTCTGGCATGAAGTAATTAGAACAGAGAAGTGGCATAAGAACTCCTAGGGTTTAATTTTGGCTCTCCCACTAGGTAGATAAGGAATGGATAAATTATTTGTGCTTTTCTATCTGAAAAGGATAATCCTGGGTGCTTTGTAGGAATGCTGTCTGGCTCAATTAATAAATGTAATGATAATAAACCTGACAGTCAGGCAAGCAGTCAGCTGAGGAAGAGCAGCCATCCTGGAGGGCAGGCTTGGTTACAGTTACATTGACAGTTCTGTGCCTTATCTCTCAATCCATCCCAATTCTGGTGCTGAACGTGAGAAATTATAAAAATGGACAAGAATACAAAAACACTGAGGCTCTAAGGAAGTTGGCCCTGCCTTCCTCCTCTCACACTGATTTAAAGAGGTGAAAATGTCTGGAGAAGGCAGAAAAGCCCAGAAGAGCTGTCTCCACAGAACAGAACTCTTTTCTGAGCCCAGTTTTGCTCTTGCTGGCTTGTGTACCTCCCTGGGCAAGTTACAATGGCCCCTTCAGAGGAACTGGCTGCCTGATCCTGTCAGCATCATCCCCAGCATTTCTTAATACATCACAGGATCCGCAGGAAATCCTAGGAGGTCACCACTTCCTTCCCTTCTCACAAATCATAGGAGTGTTGTGCTTAAAAATCCATGGATGTTTCTCTTGGCTTTTTGTATATCATGGATAATCTCGAATTTTATGACTTGGGAGAAAATATAGATTAAACTTAAGCTATAAAAGTTAGAATGATTTACGTGTAGCTGAGGAATATGGACTCCTGAAGAAAAGCAGATGTTCTAAGGAAAAAAAAAATTGAAAAAAAGATGGATAGTAATTGATTTTAACCAGCTTGGTTTTCATTTCTAGATTGAGAATAAGTAGCCCAGAGCCTTCATTTTTACAAGTTTGTTTTTAGTGGTACTTGTTCATAAGAGTACAGAGGCTAAAGTGGGTGTCAGTGCATAATTTGTGTGTCAGTGAAGTAATAATGAAAAAGGATTTAAAAAAAAAAAGGCAGCACAGTTTTGTCATTTGCTGTCAGTTTTGGTTTCATCTGAAGAGCTTGAGCCCTGTCTCTTATTCTTGGGGATAGGGCAGAACTGTGAAATAAAGGAACAATTGCAGAGCTCTTGTTGTTTGGTCGAAGGACAGTGATGTGACCAGATAAAAAAAGATCCTTCCAGATTTTACAGGTGAGCAACTCTTTGGGAGAGAGGAGGAAGGAACAGAATCCACATCATTTGCAGGATATTTTATTTTATAGGGACATACTTACTGAAAATTTATGGAAGCTGGATCACCCTCAAGCCCAGTGCATTCAGTTTATGCTGGATTTGCAGTGGATACAGTGCTGCAGAATTATCTGGTGAATGTGTTAGACTTACACAAACCCAGCTTACACAAAAAGCCTCTTAACAGTTGGGAAAATGTCCTGGGAAATGTGCATATCCTGTGCCCTAAGTGTGGGGAAACCTGTTGGTCATTTGGTGCTGTCTGCAGAGTATCCTGTGCAAGCAGTGCAGTGCTGAGTGAATTTGGGGCAGGAAGCATTTGTGGTGTCCAAAAGCAGGTGAGGTGCTCTTTCTCAGTCTGGGAAGCAAATAAAAAGGCTGATGCTGTGCTTAAGAGAAACTTTAGTTTTAGAAACAGCTTTAGAAATCTGGTTGTTGCATTTTTTTCATTTTCTTTTCCTCCAAGACTTCACATTACCCTTTTGCTTTCGATTAAATTTGAGACAGAAGCTCTATTAATTTTTTTAGACAGATTCATCTTAGAAAGGTTTTCTTTTAAGATAGATTAGAATTCACTAGACAAAATCTTGAGCATAGGGCTGGTGTGTTGAGAAGTGAGTGGGAAGACTTGTGTTTCCAAAACTATTTAGGAGTTATTGAACATCCACATCCCCTTTATCATTCATGGGAGTTTGGCATCTGAGTGCAGCAGACAGCTTTGGAAATCTGCCAAGCTTTTAACACTGTATGTTCTGCTGTTTTCTAGTTGTTTGGTACAAGTGGGCAGGGAGAGTTAAAAGAAAAAGATTGTTTGGTGGAGAGTTGGAGCTGGGTAATGGCAGTGAAGAGCAAGTCAGATTTTTGTTCCCCATTCATTCCTTTTGCTGGAGGGTAAATGGAGAGTACAGGGGAGGCAGAGGGGAAGCATCAAAGGAATGAGCCACAGGTTTTGGGACAGCAGCTTTGTGGTGTTTGACTCACTGCTCTTCCTGTAGCATCGATTATTTAATCTCTTTTTCCTTTATATCAGGTGGCTTGTCTACTCATCTAGGGAAGTGATTCCACTTCCATGACTCCATGTGTGTGGGATTCAAACCACTGTATTTTTCCTGAGGATCTGGCCTTCCAAATTGCTTGTTTCAATGCTTACAAGGTTATTTAGGGCTTTGGGGTCATTGCAGAGACCACCTTTCCTTATTATTTTTGAGTTATTCAGACTATTTTCCTCCCTCCCTCCCTCTTAACAGATAGGCATTTTCCACTCTATTTTCCAGTATTTAAACATTCAGTATTAACCATTACATTCTGATCTCATTTGCTTAGTCAGTCCCTTTGAGTGCAGTCTGTAACTTCCCAAATGCCAAGCAAGGCTGAAAAGTTCTGGGGGGCTCCAGGATCCTTTTGTTTCTCGTGTCTCTTTTTGTATGCAAAGCATTCCTACAAGGCTGGGCAGTGAAAGGCTCTTTGTCCCGGGAGCTGGTGAGAACAGAGTGCTGGAAATCTGCAGAAAGGCTGTTCCTTACATCAGTTGTGTTGTTAACTCCTCCTAACCCGTATTTAATGACCTGTTGTTCATGGAGAGATGAGAGATAGGCAGAGATTTGTAAGGAAGTTTATATCCTTCTCCAGTTTTGCACAGAAAACTGCCTGCTCTTCATTGCCTTCTTCATTTCTCCTGTAAAACTCAGCTTGTGTCTCTAGTGGGATTTAAACACAATTGCCTAATGTTATGCAAAGACATATTTAATATTTCATGCAATAGTAGGACAGTGACACTGGGACTCATCTCAATAAATTTTCCTCAAAAAATTAACTGCAACTTTCAAAAACCAAATATAAAAATCTAATTTTTGTTACAAAAAATTGCCCTAGCAGGGGGAAAGTGCCTTTTGTCTACTGGCTGTTATAGATAGATAACAAGATGGATTTGACTCTTCAGATTAATTGAGATGTATAAATCTAAGTGGATAAAATCAGCTTGTCTTATTGTGGACAACGAGTCATCGTTCCCCTTCATTAAACTTGCCTGTAGGGAGCCGTGGAATTCTTCATGGATAATTATAGAGCTGTGTGTGTGAGACAATGGGCACTCCTGCTGAAAATGAAGTGCACGATCCTGCCTGCAAGGCACGGGGTTGTGCCTTGTATAGGTGAGAGATTTCCCTCTGGCACTGTTGAAGTTGTGCCCAGGGTTCCCTTTTTCCCAGTGATGTTTTTACAGCATCGTGGGCTTTTCTCGCTGATATTGGGAGTTTGGGCACAAAGAGAGCTCTTGGCACCTAGGAAACCTTGGAATAACACTTGGAGCTGTTGGGAATGGCAGGTGCTAGAGACACAGAAGCTGTGTTGGAGAGGGTGGTTGTGTTACAGTCTTGCTGCACACTGGAATATTGCCCTGGGAAAGGATGGAGTGAAAACAGGCAGAGAAGAGTCTTGGAGCTGTGAGCAAATACAGTGTCTTGGTTGATTCCTCCTGTGTGCAGGCTGCTTCATATAAATTAACAAATTGGGTTGGAAGATACTGGCTGTGTCCTTAGGATTTTTTCCCCCCTGAATGAAATCATCTTCAAGGTCCATAATTCTGCCCACCTGTTCAGATTCCTTCTAGTTTGAGCTGGAAGCACTTTGTAGTTGTTTGTGCTGATTGTATATGAATGATGCAATTTGGGATTTTGCTTTTATTCACTAGAGTTTCTTCTAAACATCCATCTCCTTTTTCAGGTTTGGAAACCTGGAGACCTCAAGCCATGGAGAAGTGGCAAACCTCAATTCCTTGGAGTCTGAGATGGTACTCAGGGCGTAAGTATGGATTTGCATGGTGGAGCAACCCCCAGACAGGATTTGGTCTTGGAGGAGGATGTGAGCAGCAGAGCTCTTGTTCCTATTGAAAATTCACAGCACTGTTTGCATGCTTAAACAAGCTTGTGGAAAGGCCAAATACCAATTTTGTTGTAACATAACCAATAATTCAATCCAGGCATCTTTTGCAGGGAAATAGTTTTGGAGTTGAACATGAGATGAACACATCTAGGCCAACACTTGGCTGATTAAACAAACAGGGAGTGTTTGTTTCCTCCACCGTATCTGTGGCAGTAAGTGGTTATTGCTTATGAGTGATTCTGTAAATTGTCATTACAGCAATGCCTGCAGAGCAAAGCTGAGGTGACTCAGGCAATGTGTGTGCATGGATCTTTCCCATTAGTGCCCTGTGATTTACAGTGCTGCCTTTAGAGTGAAATTGAAATTCTGAGGTCATCCTCATTTGCAAAAGAAATAGCAAAGCTGTTTTGAGCTGCAGTTTAAATGAGAAAGAGGCAGTTTGGCTATCCTCCTAGGGTTTTATCTTTAGACATTTGGTGTAAAATGTACCTTAGGTCATCAGCATTTGTACTTTGACATCTGTGGTTTGCATGTAGTGTGGCATACGTGGTTACAGAATGAAGATGCTTGATTCTTGTCAGCATTTTTGGCTTTCTGTTCCTCTTTCCCCATGGGACTTGACATAGGAGCTGAACCCTCAGCCTTTCTTGGCTGGTAAAACATTTTGCTCCCATTTTGCCATGAGAACTCCTCAAAGAACAGCTGGTAGTTAAAACTTGGTTACAGGCACCAAGGAGGCAGCATTATGTCATGGGTAGAAGCAATAACAGACAGGCAGTGGTTCCCACACCTCCATCCAGACTGAGCTTTAGAGTGAAATAGTTTTTGTGCAAACCATTTTACATCCCCTGATCTCACTCATAAGACATGAACTTAAAGCTCATGTACCCTTCCTGCAGAATAGCTGAAAGGTTTATACTGGGGGTGAGGAATTAATTTCACCAGTATAAACCATGGTGGGATTAGTCAATCCCCCAGCTGCCTTTTCATGGACCCAGAGGACTTGGATGATGAGATGGAGTGAAGAGGGGTGAAAGTAATCTTGATGTTACCTGTGTCACAGGGGCTTTGGGCAAAATTTTTAGTTATACCTGCAGGTGTGTGTGCAAGCAAATAACATTTAGTACGAGAGTATTTGTTTCTTTCTTTGGTTTGTTTTAGTGGGATTATTTCCCTCCTGACATACATGCAGTTTACCAGCCTTGTCATTGCTTCCTGCTGCATCAATGCTTTCTTCCCTCTTGGCACATAACACCTTTAAAAAGCCAGGGATGGACAAATGGATGAAGCCTGTTGTCCTGTTCCTGTGATAGCTCAACTTCTGATGAATTTTCTGACAGATTTTTCATTAATGTAGTTCAGAACAGCTGATTTTCATCCTTTGGCCTTCATAAGGTATCTTTTATGTGTGAATTTGATATCTTTACTCAAACCCTTGTCTATAAAAAGTTTAGCAATGAAGTTATCAACAAAGTTATTTGTCAGGTATATATACATGTTTAACAGATCCCATACAAATATGAATTCACTTTCCTTCTTTAAGAATTTCCATTGCTTTCAGTTGCTCTGGCTGCTTGTCTTAGTTACAGTTAATGGTAGCTGGAAAGTGTTTGGCTTTGTAGTCTTGTTGTGAAACATAAAGTTCTGGTAGTTCAGGTTTTCTCTTGTCTGGGATAATTCCAATATAATTGCATTTGCCCTCTTTTCTCTTAGAACAGAAACATGATATAATTGTGCTCTTGGTTTTATATGACTTGGAGAAATGGGAGGAAGCAGCAGTAGAGCCTTGTTATTTCTTGCCATTAACTCTGTATTTCTCAGAGGAAAAATATCTCGTGGGAAAGCCTGTGGTCTGTGGCAAGAGACTTTCTGTATTCATCAGACCCCAGCTGTGACAGCTCAGGCTTTAAAAAGCCAGTTGGGCCATTAGAAGTGGGATACAATTTAAAGCATTTTCAATGGTTTGACACAAAAAAAATGATGCAGAAGTTAAGAACAAGTGCAGAAGGAGAGTTTGTGACCCCTTAAGTACCTCGTGGAGCCTGAAAGAAGGAGGGGTAGCAAAAACTGAGGGTGTGTGTGGAAGGAACATTGTCCTGGGTGGTGCACTGTAAGCCCACAGGTGTTCCCTTCTGTGTTGAAATTCTCTGTTCTTTCTGCACTTGTAGTATAGAGCTGTGATATGTTTTGAGGAGAATGCCTGATGTAAATGATCTTTTATTATTTTATTTTCTTGATTATGTGAATATTCCACACAGTGTTTATGTACTGTATTCAGAACCTGCAGATCCTGAGCTAGGGCTTGAGCACATTTATGGCACAGCTTTGTTAGAGAGCCTTGTGGGAGCTTTAAGCCTCTCCTTCTGTTCCCAGATCCTGCAGGGATGTGTAGTTGCTACTGACCCAAGATCTCTTCAGCTGTGTTCAGAAACATGCCCTCTTAGAACTCCTACTGCCAAGGGGATTTTCTCCTTTTCACTGGAACATCATTCCTATTGTTTTTTGGGCTGCTGGAGTGGTCAAAAAATGTGTTTTACAACAGGGATCTGACCTAATTACATCTAAATGTGGTTTAAACAAAGGTACCATACTTTTCAAAATACCTTGTATCTTAGAGTTGTGAGTAAACTCATCAAAACCATCAAAAATTTTGTAAGCTTCAAACAACCTGCCTTTTTTTGTTCCTTATGAGCACCCACCTTAGCTTTTCAAGAGGCAGACAAGGTTGCCATGTTGGTCTGTGGACTTGGACCATGATTATTTGTTTGTTTGCTTTCCAAGGGTCTAACATTAGTACTGCTGTGGCTTTTGAATCCCTGAGTAACAGCAAAAAGTCCTTTCAAGCCTCCTCTTGGACTCCAAGGCTGTGGTTTCCTTCTGTTACTGGCTTTGGTTTGCTGCTTTGGAGTCCATTGGTGGGGCTTTCCCTCAGATGGATGACAGGCCACAGAAATGAATCAAAATATTTGGGGCTTTTCTGCTTGTCTTGAATGTCAGCTCGTAGTTGCATCAGCTCTATTATCAAAATGTGGAATTTATTTGTTATTAAAACTTGGAATGTGGCACAATTGAAAACCGCAGACAAAGCAGCTTGAAGCTAAACTGAAACCTTGTTTCATTCCACAGCATTTGGGAGAAATAGTTCAAATGGAGAAAATAAAGGAGTTATTCAGTGGCCACGTGGCCTGTCTTACATGTGCACCTCTCCTCTTCTGCATTAAAATAGCAAATGCCAAAACCTTCAGTGTAGTGCCACAGCATTTGGAGTTTTTCATAGGGACGGGCAAACATTCTCCCATGGCTTTTTGTGCATTCAGACCTTCCTGACCAAAACCTTGTCCTTTGGTTCCTTCTGAACAGTCCCACTGCAAATGTGCACAGTTACAGCACTGCAGAAGTGAAACTGGACCTGAAACATTGTACTCCAGGACAATAGACACCAAAGGAATGTGAGACAAATGGAATTAAACTGGCTGGAAGCTTCTGATGCCTGGGAAATCCATGGTGAGGAGCAGTTAAGATGCATTTGGGAGAGCAACAGTCATTCATTCCAGTAAAGCAAATTAAGGTCAAACAATGTCAGAAACCAGTGTGGTTACATGAGAAGCAGTGTCAAACACAGGGCAGTGGAAGGGTGAGAGTTATGAAAACAACCAGAACCAAGTAGAAAAGAATAATTAGAAAGAAAAATAATGATTGGCATCTCAATTAAAACAAAAAACAGCTAGCAGAGCTTTACCCTTAGAAGCTTCATGTGTGTGCCAGCAAAAGTCTCCCATATATTATTGAACAAGTTTTTTTTCCAAATCAGAAGTGAGCTGCTCATTTGCTGGATGTCATCAGGACAGTATTTATATACAAACTGAGTGTGAGAAGCCACCCTTGGAGCAGCCTTTTCTTGTGGTTTACTTACATTTTACCCCTGATTTAACAAGCAAAACTGAGAAAATAGAGGTGACTTAATTTAGTCTGTGTGAGCAAGTCTGAGAGTTATTGCCTGGACACTGGAGGAAAGGAATAGCCATCTGTACTGAGTGTTTTCTTGATGGACTTAGGTATGCATTTAGTAAATTATAGCTAATTCTGTGAATATTCTTACAGAACTTCATAAGAAATTAATCATTTAATATCTTTTTGCAACTGAGATTCCCCTTATTCTCCTCAGGTGTTGAGATTCCCTTCTCATTCTTTAGAAATAATTGTGGTGGGAGGAAAACACTGCTTTTGCCTTTTTAGTCAGAAATTGAGGTTTAACAAATCCAAATGCCAGGTCCTGCACTTTGGCCACAACACCCCCTGCAGTGTCACAGGCTGGGGTTGGTGTGGCTGGACAGTGGCCAGGCAGAAAGGGCCCAGGGGGTGCTGATGGACAGCAGCTGGACACGAGCCAGCTCTGTGCCCAGGTGGCCAAGAAGGCCAATGGGCCCTGGCCTGGGCAGGGATGGTGTGGCCAGCAGGAGCAGGGGGGTTCTGCCCCTGCACTGGGCACTTCTGGGGTCACACCTCGAGGGCTGTGCCCAGTTCTGGCCCCTCAGTTTGGGATGGACATTGAGATGCTGGAACGGGGCTGGAGAGGGGCTGGGAACACAAAGCCCATGAGGAACAACTGAGGGAGCTGGGGGGGCTTAGCCTGGAAAAAAGGAGTCTCAGGGTGACCTTGTCACTCTGGAACTGCCTGAAAGGTGCCTGCAGTCAGGTGGGGTCGGTCTCTTCTCCCAGGTAACCACTGACAGAATGAGAGGACATGGACTTTAAGCTGTGCCAGAGGAAGTTCAGGTTAAAAATTATGAAAAAATACATTACTGAAGGGGTGATTGTGCACTGGGCACTCCCATCTGCCCAGGAAGGTGGTGGAGTTGCTGTCCCTGGTGGTGTTTAATAAAAGACTGGACATGGCAATCAGTGCCGTGGTTTATTTGATGAGGAGATGTTAGGTCATGGGTTGGACTTGATGATTTCAAAGGTATTTCCAACCTTCTTCATTCTGTGATTCTCTGAAATGCTGTCTTTAACTCCTCTCAGATCCTGTCAGGATTGTTAGAGTTGTCTTCCCAGTAGAGACAAGGCCATGCAGAATTCCCATGTTCTGGGAGGGTCTCATTTCCCACCTCTGCTGAGCTGACAGAGATGTTGGACTTGGAGCTGCCACAGCCCTGTCACCTTCTGTGCAATTCATGGGCATGGAGGGGTGGGTGAGTTCTTGGTCCCAGTTTGTGAACAACAGCCTCACATACACTTCTCCACCTACCTGGACAGATTTTGGAGACTGAAACCTTCAGAGATGGGCTCCAAACAAAGCTGGTGTGGAAATTAGAAGGCTTTCTGATAGGTGTGAAATTTGAAATCATTGCTTAGCAGAGCCTGGAGTCTGTGGCCAGCAGCACAGGAGTTAAGCATTGAGGGGGTTTTTGTATAGGCAGGAAAGGAAGAATTTATAACTCGTAATCAACCCATGAAAAATGTAGTCTGTAGTTTCTTTCCTGTCTGAGCTCTTGGAAGGCCCCTGGTCCTATCTGAGTCTCTCAAGTACAGACAGTTTCTTTGCAAGAGTAGCAAATATAAAGCTACTGCAAGAAATGGGCAAGTGTCCAGCCCATTTCTGGAAAGCTGCATTATTCCCTGGCACTCCAGTAGAACAGCCGGGCAGCAGGAGGTCACTGGGGCACACTGTACCTCTTCTCTCCTTCCTATTTCCCCTCTTGACTGGAATGATTTTGCTGGCAAATCCAGTGTCTGTAACAGCTGTGAACTCTTCACCCTGCTCTGGGAGACTGTATCTGTCTTAAACTCTGTTTATTGTTCAGCTTAAGAAAGTGGCCATCAACCAAACCTCTGGAAACTGAGCTTAGTGTAGAGAGTGTGTGAATGACACCAGTAGCAGAACTTGCCCTGAGGAGAGGCTCCTCCTTCCAAGTCAGGGCTGAATTGCAGGAACAGAATCCATAGCCTGGCTTTTAGTGTTGGGACCAGGGGGGATGATGGTTTGTGATGTGAGTGGGGAAAAGGAGCATGGAGCAGGAGGAAATGCATTATTTGGGCATGGAGTGAGCACAGTGTTCCCTGCCTGTGGTGGGAATTAGAGGAAAATGCTGTGGGTGTAGGACATTGGTGTTTGTGATTTTTGGTGCTGCTGTGACAGCATTCTGGGTGTGTGTGGGGCTAGAGAGGACAACTGAAACTGGGAGAGTGGTGGGAGAGACTGGGAGCATCACTGGGAGCATCTGCCTGTTGTGGTCTCTCCTGGCCTTGGGATGTGAAGCTGGTCTGGCACTGTTGGCTGTGCCATGGCTTGCAATGAAATCTGAAATCCAGGACGTGCTTGCATTTACAATTTTTGATTGTAAATAACTTCTTGTAGCTCTGAAATTGTAATTCCAGCATTTCTCCTGTCAGCAAGCTGAACCAAAGAATATTACCAACAGATTTCCAAATACTTTAACTGAAAATTCAAAGTTGCCACATTATCAGAACAAGAAGAGAAACAAACAACAGACTTAAATGAATCCAAGTTGTATGAAATCTGTCTGGCATTAAAAGTTAATTGAGTTTTGAGGAAAACCTACACAATTCAGATGAGACACAGAGAATGGGAAAAACTCTCTTTACTGTTTCTTAACTATTAGTTTATTTTGGATGCTGCTGAGCAGCTGAATTAACCAGACTGCTGTGGTTTCCCAGCTTGCAGCAGGAATGTGCCAGTGTTTGAACACAGCTCCAATAGAGTTTCCTGCACTGGAAGAGACTTGAGATACAGGAATGGTTTTGGAGACATGGAAAGTCTCAGGAAATTTAGGTGTTGTGCCTTTTATTCTGAAATAAGGAGCTTAAAGTTTTAAGAAAAGTGGCAGTTTTCTGGTTTTGCTACACTGAGTTGAAAATTGTCAACAACATTGCCAATTATTTCTGGAAAACCATACCTTAAATTGTCTTATTTTCTTACAAAATCAAGTTGAAATGATGACAAATCCATGCACATATAGGATCTAAGGACATTCCCACAAAATATTGTGCAATATCGAAGTTCCAATCTAACAGATGGGTGTGGATGAAAACCTCCATAAATCAGGAAAAGCAAACAAAGAGATCACTTCCCCCCTGCTTCAGGCAGGATGGAAACCAGGCTGAGTCACCAGCTCTGCTTTCCCCTCGTCCCCCTCAGTGTGTAGAGTTGTCCATGGGTTGTGTTCTTTTAGCTGCATGTATCTGAGAAAGTCTGGGCTGACTTCCCTATAGAGATCCAGTGGTCCTACAATTCCTTAAGCATCCTTTTCCTGCTCTGCCAGCATGAGCAGGACACTCTTTTTGAGTGCTGTAATTTGACAGCCCCTGCTTGGTTTGTGCTGAAGATGAAACCAACACTCTGCTGATACATTTTTAATCATTAAGATTTGCAGAATCTCTGTGTCTCCTAGGCTCAGCTCTCTTGGCACTCCCAGGCTGGCTCTGGCACGGGCAGCCTCGGGGTTTATCCTCCCACAGGAGGCAATCCCACTCTGTGTGTGTGCCTGTGGGGGTTAGATTTGGGATTTGTCTCCTTTTTCCTCCACGAAAGCCGCAGTTTCATGAGCAGGCAGGCTTTGTCCCAGCACTGTAGATAAGGAGGGTCATGGTGGGGAGGTATATGCAGCTCCAGTGTGGTGCCCAGGCTCTGCAGGTGATGAAAGGCCCCAGAGGAAGCATTTGATTTCACATTTCCACTGGGAAGGAGCCATGAATACCTTGTTTCCTCCCTGCTATTTTCCCACAACATCCCAGGGAGTGGTTATGGAACAAACATGGAGCTTTCCCCAGTGGCTCGAGATGGAATGAAGAAATTGTGTTGTGCTGTTGATGGTGTGTGTGTGTGTAATGTCCGGTGGTTGTTAAACACAGCTGTGGCACAGATGGTTCAGGTGGGCTGTGAATGGCTCATGTGGTTGTTGTTCTGCTGGATACAGGTACCCTCAATGCCAACACTGTGTTCTGTCTGTTTACTTGTAGTGAAATAGCATCAGTCTTACGGGCCTGGCTCGATCAGTGCTCGGAGGATTTCAGGGAGCCCCCTGACTACCTATGTTTGCTGAAGTTGCTGGATTATCTGAAGAACAATATGCCCAATTCTGATATGGAGAGTAGGGTGCAGAACCTCTTGAAGCAGTTCCAGAACCAAGAAGTAGAAGCTGTTGGTGAGTTACCATTCCCTTCTCTCTTTCTGTCCTCCCAGACTCTAAGATCCCCCAGGGATTTATGTGCAGAACATTTCACCACCTCTCGTGCTTGTCAGTAATATTGTGAGGCTCACCAGTGACTTCTGTAATTTATTTTTTGGTTTTTTTAAAAGGAAACCCAACCTCTTTGTGAGGCTGCAGGCTCTGTGAGGGATGAAATAGTGTTACAGTGTGAGGTGCCTATGGGTAGTCCAGCACTTCTCTAATATTTAGCCAAAGCTTTGAGATTGCTGCAGCAGCCAACTGGTTAATTGTCACTAAAAAGTGTTAAAAGCACACTTACCATATCACTGAGTTAAAAACACATAGCTCCTCTCTAGCTGGGCATCTCACTTAACCTCTCCTCCCCCCAAAAAAACCCCTCAAACAAACAAAAAACAGAATACAGAGCTGTGACAAAATCCAGCTTGAGTCACAAGCTTTGTCCTGCAGCTTTTCTTCCTAGTTACCTTCTTGTCAAAGGAAGTGCCTGTGGGTGTTTTTTCCTATTGGAGTGGCTGGCTGCTGGTATCCAAGGACAGAGGAAAATCTTACGTTATTGGGGGTCACAGTCTGCTGGAACAATGGTGAGCTGCAGTCACACAAAGCTCACACGTCCCTGTATCCTGGTCAGAAAGTTTCCTGTGGCAGAGCTGGGAAGTGGGGAGAGCTCACATCAGGTGTGAATGAGAACTGGAATCAACTTCCAGCTTTGGTAGAGGGGTGAGAAGGAATAATTCATGGCATAATTGATAAAGGAAATGCCAGAAAAAAACACACTGAAGTCATGGCTGCCAGATGCTCCAGAAATACCATGTCAGTGCATGCTACTGTGAAGTCCCAAAATAACTCAGTGCCAAAATAACTCAGGCATGAACAGAAAAAGGAGTAATGCCCAGAGCCCAGGCCTTATTGAGCACAGGTAAGGCAGCAGGATAGCTAAGGTGTCACTAGTGCTGATGTCTGCTGGGCTGGGTTCCCTCAGTTCAAGCAAGGAAAGCTCCTGAGAACTGTATTTGGGCTCATGTGTTCTTCAGAGTGAACAGAAATTCTCAGCAGCCCTGGGATTTGTTTCCTCAAGTAACAGCTGAAAATGTTCTTTTTTGAGTCATAGGTGGGCCAATAGGAATGATAACATTTTCTGAATTGTGGCAGAATAGAGGCTGCTCATTAGAGTAAAATAAGAGGAGGGCAATGAAATTAAGCTGTGGGTCTGCAATTTTAGAATTGCCTTACTTTTATCAGAGCTCCATCTTTGTACATTTTCTTCCAAAATTCCTGATACATTTTCTGCAATCGTTGTTGATAACTGCTGTCCCAAAGCACTCCTGCTGAGTTCTGAATTTTGAAATTTGGGCTCTAATCCTTGCAGCTTGATTTGGGTAATCAAACCTCTGTTCTGTGCTGCAATCAGCCATGCCAGTAGATTAGATTGCAGTGAGAGATAGGAAGGTAAAAGCTGCTTCTGGTCTCAATTCTTGCAGGTTGAGCAAGCAAAACAAGGAGAGGCAGAGGTTGCAGGGTCAGGAGGGGCACGTGCTTGCTCTCAGTGCAGTCAAGAGGCAGACTTTGAGTGGATCAGAGGGGTCCCAAGATAATGGAATACTTGAGCACAAGGGGATTTCAGCTTGTTGGAGAGTAGGGGAAGGAGTGTTTACACATCTGTGGAGGAGAAAAAAGAGGGATGAAAAAAGAAAAGGAAAATTTGCACTGTGCTTCAGGACCTCGTTTTAAGCATGCTGTGAGGTTTTGGGTAGGGGTGCAGCTCAGTGGTGAGGATTTTCAGTTAAATTTTAAGAGCTAAAAGGAAAAGGAGGTTTTACAAAGCTAAAAGGAGTGAGGTTCTTGTAGCAGTCCAGTCCAAGTCCTTTTAATTATGCAAATTGTTACAAAACAGCCACGGAAAAGTAGTGCCAGAACAGAGGTCTCCATTTATCCCACTGAATTCTGCCAATAAATTGTGCAATTCAAATGTACAGATGGAAATCAGCCTGTAGACATAACTTGTTACATCAAAACTGTAGCAATTTACATTGGTGATTATGTTCTGTTAATTACTGGAGGGAGGAGCAATGAAGTATTTTGAAAAACAATGATTCTCTATCACATTATCTGCTGTTGTTGCTTTAATTCTCTACTTTAACTGGGTATGAAGTCTTGCATAATCATTGTTTTTGGAAATGAAATCTCTCCAGTAGTAAACTCAGTACTTTGGTTGTTAGTCTTTGGCAAGTCCCTATTTTTGTCTCCCTCCTTCTGGAGTTACTGTTGCCTTACAGTAAAAGGGATTAGGATTTATTTTCAGGGAGTTTCTGTTTGACTTCCTCCTCTACCATGGGAAACAAGGGCATATTTCTTGGTGTTTGAGTTTTCTGTTCCCAACTTCTGGGAGCCAAAAGGTGACATGGCAGCAGCTGTGGAACTCTTTCCTTTCTGCACTGGGTCAGGTCCCTCAGTGAGGACAGCTCTGCTCTCTCACCTCCTCTCTGCTCTGCAGTGCAGATTTAGAGGAACCATTCAGCAGAATATTCTAGGTGCTTACTGTATTCCATTTCCTGGGAAAAATTCCCTGAGAGAAAAGGGGAAGGCTGCTGGAATGAACTTTCTTCACTGTAGCCCATGTAGCCACAAAGGGTGCCAGGAAATCTGGTATTTTCTTTTATTTCTGGATAGAAGAGCATTCCTAATGCAGTATTTTGGGGGTATAATTGCAGCCTCATGCCTTTATAATTAGAAATATTTTTTTCAGATTATAAATACTGAAAAATAGAATAACAAAACTGCAATGTGAGTAAGGAATTTTTATTGATGATGTTTTTTCTTTCAGAAGAATAGTTATCAAATGGTCAAGCCACTTCTCTGTTAACATTTGTTATCTCTATTTCTTTTTATTCCACCTTTTCTTTGCCAGTTTAATCTTCTGGTCATTTTTCTCACTCAAATGGCACCAAGGCATGGCCCTTGGGGCATTCTGCTGTAATACAGTGATGTTGCAAAATAAACACCCACTTTGATTCATTGTTTGCTGTATAAATTCACTGACTGTTGTTTTCCACTCTGGCCAGATGGGTTTTGTAGCACTTCCTCCAGTGACCTGGTTGATGGAGAGGAGCTGGAGATCAGCAATCCAGAAGAATTCTCCTCTTTCCAAGACCATGTTGTGGCAGAACAGTTGACATACATGGATGTGGTATGTAGAGTATTGCATATATTATAAAAGAAAACATTTTTTTTTTAATTCACATTGCTTTAAGTATAGGGTTCAGAACAGGATTCTGCTGGGACAGAACACAGCTCTGTGGTTGTCCCAGCTGTTTCAGTCATTGGGCTTTTTCCTTCTGTCATTTTGAAGGATTTTTGGTTCGTTTGTTTGGGGTTTTTTGTTTGTTTGGATTTTTTTATTTAATGTGTAGCCTCTTTTGCAAAAGTTACTGGCACTGAGAAATAGAATATTTTAACTACCTGGCTTAAAGATGTCTAGGTACTCTGGACTGTATTGCTCAGATTTTACTGTGTCTGTATCAATTCCCTTCTAAATATTATGTAAATAAATTATCTTGGTTATGCAGCTGATATAGAGGTGTCCTCTATTTTCCCAGTATTGTTTAGCTGACAGTTCTTTTGGGGCATCAAGCCTATAAAGAGTGTGCCAAAGTGTATTTTAAACTAAGAGAGAACCAATACTAACCTTTATTTTCTCTCTAAACCTGTATTTCTTCCTGTGGATAAAAGAGATTTAGGAGAAACCTGCTGGCTTACCACCCCTCTGTTTCACTGTAGATGCTCTTCAGAAGAGTTGTGCCCTACCACTGTTTGGGATGCATCTGGTCTCAAAGGGATAAGAAGGAAAACAAGAACCTGGCCCCAAGTGTCAGAGCCACCATCACTCAGTTCAATGCAGTCACCAAATGTGTCATCAGCACTATCCTGGGCACCAGGGAGCTCAAAATCCAGCAGAGAGCCAAGATCATTGAGAAGTGGATTCATATTGCACATGTAAAGCATTTATTCTGTTTTTTGGGTGGGTGCCTTGGAGTGAAGGAGCTGGGAGAGGAGAAAGGGATTGTACACATTGGTCCCAGGCCATCTTAGCTCTAATTCTTTCCATTTTTGACTGATTTTTTGTGATACCAAATAAATATTGCCCTTTCTCTCCTCAGTCCTTTCCCACTGTGGAAATGGGGCTGATACTTGGCCATGCCAAAGCTTTACAGGAGTCCAGAAAACTGATACCAGTGTTTTCCACTGATGGAATCACTCCACTGTGGGAGCCCACTGGCCTGGGCAGGCAGGACTCCACCAGCATGTGGAATCACCTCCCTGTCCTCCACGTGCCTCAGCAGAGCTTCCAAGAGCATCTTGTGGCAGATTCCACGTTTTTATCATATTTTTCCTAATCTGGACCTATACAGAACAGTCAGAAAAAGCTGAAGCCAGTGGCTTTCCAGCCTTGGCAACTTGTGTGTTTCCAGAGGCAGCATTCAGTCCTGGCAGCTGAGCTCTGGCAGCTGCATGGTTCAGGAGGCTGGTATGGGGAAGGTCTTGCACCTCTCCTGTGGCCCTTACCTCTGCTTGTCTTTATCATCATCTGATGGATGCTTTATTGCCTGTGTGAAGGGAAGTTTGATTTCCAATTTCTGCATGCAGGTCTGAGTTGCAGAGGGCACAGCTTCTTCCTGGGGCAGACCAGGCAGAACTTTGTCATCAGCCCAAGGCAGAAGGGAGGGGAGGTCAGGAAAGGCACTGTCCTCATCCCACTCACTGTGTGGATGGAGAACTTTGTTCTACACCCCTGCTGATTCTGTGCTTCTCCCTTAATTCATTAAATGCTGCAGTCCTAGCATGAAACACATGAAAAATGTGTGTGCACACTGCAGGAGAATGGCAGCAGCTGGGTGCACACAGACCTGGCTGCCCACTTCTGAAGAAAGCTGCTTGCTTTGTGCATGCAAATGAGTGTTTTGAATAGTGAAAACCTGATAATAGAAAATAATCCACTCATTGAAGTACAGTTATACACTGACAACTAAACTTAGCAGCATGGAGTTCCACATTTGTTATGTCTTCATGACTTTTGGATCCATTCTCTTGGTTCAAAAGATAAACTGAATACTTTCTCTACTGCCAGCCTTCTGCTCCACCTAGATCTAAGGTTCCTGAGCAGGAGCAGCCAATTTCACTCAAACAATATTTTCTTTAAAAATAAAAAGTAAAAATGAAATCAATAATGTCCTGTTATGCTTAAAATTTTTTAAATCAAAGCTGTTTCTGCACAGGATTCTTTCTGGTTTTCCCTCTGTGAAGGACACAGCATGAAACAAAGTTATTAAAATCAGTCTTAAAAATTCTTCTTACATGCAAATGAAAGCTTGCTTAAGTTTAGTCTGCAGTCAGTTGAATCACTGAGAACACTAAATCCAATGTTAAATGAAATTCCTACTGTGCTTTAAATTATACAGCTTGCAGTTAAGTCAAGATGCTTCCACATTGGATCTTCCAGTTCAAACTCCTGTTGTACTGGGAAGAAGAAAACCTGATAATTTGTGCCTCTAAATTCATGTTCTCCCCAGCCTAAATTTTAGGTTGAAGAAAACAAAAGGTCTCATTCTTTAACATGTCAATCTCTGGAGAAGAGCTCTTATGTGGCTTTTTTTATGGCCCCAAACCATGCAAAAATATCTTTCAGATCTAGTGAGTCCTGCCTCATGACCTTGAACTTGGTTTTTATCTGACCCAAGTGTCCACCTGCTCCAGGTGCTGTCTGTCCAAGCTCTCTGCTTAAGCAGAGATAAATGATAAATTTGATTTGATGAATGCATTCTCCTAATTAGCACAGTTTTGTGTAGGTCAGTAACTGGGAGAGCTTTTACTCTCCTGAGCTGTGCAGTCACTTCTAACTCATGAACAGAGATGCTGATATATTCAGCTCTGACTTTTGCTTCTGCTGAGGTTTCTTTACATCTGCTCAGTCCTACAAAGGAAATAAATCATGTCTGTTTTCACTGTGAGGATCCTTTACATAATAAGCATTATTAGGGTAAGAATCAGATTCATAAACATGTTGATAAGTAGAATTGGAGTTTGAATACATTCTTATCTCTGTGCAGCAGTCAAATTGGCAGGTGTTTTGTCTGCTGGATTTGCATGGACAGACACCTGGGCTGAAGTTTGTGGGATCCAAGCTCTTGTTCTTGAGCTACCAACAGATTTCCAGGAGTCACAGAACAGAATTTCCCAGAAAATCCCTCTTCTTTATGAGGAATCTGTGCTACTTTTTTGAGTTTTTCATTATCCTTTTCCACCCAAGCTTTTGCCACAGAGTAGCTGCATAAGGAATGTCCATGAACCAATCTCTCTGCTTAGATTTGATCCCAGCTCTGGCAAAACTGGGAAGATTTTTCTCTTTAACAGTGTGTACATACTTGAATAACAGGTTATTCCTATGCATGTCTTTATTTTTAATTGACACTGAGATGATTGAGGGTTTACCTTTTAAATACCACATATAAAGAGGCAAAGCCTGCTTTTCTCCCTAAGGGGTAAAAGGGATTGGCAACTGTAAAGAGCTTTTTAAGAAGTATAACCTTTGTGCCTTTCACCATGGCTTCATGGACTCAGTTCCACTTTTATTTTTACTTGGAGAACTGGAAGCTGTGACACCACAAATACATGAAAGTGAGGAAAACAAGATCTAAATGCCAGAGCTTGTGAAATGTTTGGTGGAGTGATATTTTTGATGCTCAGTATTTGCACAGCTGCTGCTCAGCAGTGGGAATGTGCAGCAGGCATGGCAGGGCTCAGAGAGAGGAGCACTCAGGTCTGTGTAGTGCTGACTTTAAATGCTCCTGTGTTTCCAACCACTCCTTTCACAGGAATGTAGGATCCTGAAGAACTTCTCCTCCTTGAGGGCCATCATTTCAGCTCTGCAGTCCAACTCCATCTATAGGCTGAAGACCACCTGGATGTGTGTTTCCAAGTAAGCCTCTCCCTCAGCTCCCAAGGGCCACAGGGCTCAGTGCTCCTCCTTCTCATGTTCTCCTCACTCTTCTGTTCTGCTCCTTCTCTGCCATGGGTCCTGTGAGAAGAACCTTCTATTCCTGGGAGGCTCAGACCCCCTCCTCTTTCCTGTTGAGGGGACAGTCTGCCCTTGGGGATGCTGGATTTTGTTCTTTTTAGCATACTGGGTCTTCCACAACCTCTAGAAAAACTATGGCACCTATGCTAAAACTGTGACATCTCACCACTCCCAGGTCACCACAATCTTTGCTTGTTGTCTTCTCTCCCATTAAGTTTTAGGAGATCCAGTTTGCTACAAATCCTCCCAGCTCTTCTCCTGGTGCTGATATTTACATAAAATATATTTCCAAACTATAAAATGCAGTATTGAAGATACTCTTTCTTCCAGGGGAACACTTTATTGTGTTAATAATAATATTTACTGCCTGTCCCACAAATGCCAGAATTTGCTGTCTAGAAGAGATGGTATTCTGCTCATTCAGTTTGGGGAAAACAGATTTCTTTGTCTTTGATAAATTAAAATATCACTCTGATAGGTAGTATCATTCTGTATTTCCTCTCCACAGAGGTGGGATTTTCTCTCTGCTGCTCTGTTTCTGATCAAAATATTGCCTGTCTTGTGGTTATAATGGCAAAAAACTACTCCTACCCTTAAATGCTTCCAGCTTTGCCAAGAATGCATGGAATAGGGCAAAAATCAAGAACCTGGGTTCCCTCTCAGCTCTTTGTTTTTCTGTTCCTTTGTATCCCCTGAGCCATCCTCACACTGTACAGACAGTTCAAAGTCCTGCCCAGGGGCTGCTGGTGGTGTTTTTCTGCTGTCAGATAAGGCCCAGCTTTACTGGGAGCACCAGAGTATCCCACCAAGGCTCCCAGGAGATGTGCAGCATCACACTGGATGCATTTTGGTGCTGTTGTCCCTTATAAGTTGAACTCTTAATGATTGATAAGAAAGAAACAGAAACTCGATTGGATTTTAGAGTGCTTGCTAATGATGTAAATGATTTAATCTTCTCCTGTGCAGGGACATCCTGCTGATGTATGAAGAGCTGTCTGAGATCTTCTCAGACCATGACAATTACCTGACAAGTAGAGAGCTGCTGATGAAGGTGAGAACCAGTGTGACTTCAAAACTTGTGATCTCAACGAAATCTGAGCCTCAACCCTTTTTGAAATCAGCTGCCAAAGCTCCTCTCTTCCTCAAGGACCTTACGTGGAGCTTTAGGGAAGAGCAGGCTGTAAAACCTGAACGTTTTGCTGGGCTGAGAGTTGATTTCCTGGAAGAATCAGTAGCTTTAGCCTGTACAGGCACCAGCAGCAGCTTTGGCAGCATGTTCTGGCTGGACAGCAAGGGCTTGCAGCCCCTCAGCCCACGAGGTCACTGGAACAATGCCACAGCTTCAGCTGAGGAATCAATCCAAGATGTTTATCCCACTATCCTGTACCTTTCTTAGAACTAGGAAGCAGGGCTGGGAATTCCAAAGGAATGTGCTTCCTCCTCTGTGTGTGGCCAGATGGACAACAAAGCAGGCTGTGTGTGCAGGAATTTGACTTGTGCACTCTCCTGGTGAACCCCAGTAAGCTCAGGAGCCTGAAAGGGGTGAGGAAGAATGGCAGGGAAAGGTTATGTTCTGCAGAAACTAAGGAATGTTTCTGGCAGGTTTTTTTCCATTTACATAAAAAAGTTCTTATAAACTCGCTGACCATTTCATTCTTTGGCAGTTCTGTCCAGCCAGTCTGGCATTTGTCCCTCAGCCCCTTGCCTTGGGATCTGAAACTCTGTGTTCTGCTCAGGAATGGTGGGTGAACACATTCACCATCTGTCAGTCTGTTTTGTTTATTACCCATTTATCAACATCTGTAGCTAAATTTCAAAGCAGGTGAGGCCATAATAAGCACAGAGGGAAAATGTGTGTTCAGAACAGCCTATTTAACTAAATATCAAAAGACAAATCAACTCAGACTGAGCCCAGACCTCTGGCTCCCAGTAAATCACCCTCCAGCTGCCCTAAGCAGATTTGAAAACATTTTGGAAGCAGTGAGAGGAGAAAAATCCTACAGAATAGTTAGAACCTCTCCCCTGCTTTTCATCTTGGACCAGTTGGAGGATTAATATCCACTGAATCCTCAAATAGTTCATTTTCCTTCACTATAAATAGCCCCTGTAAGGGAAGCCATGTTGGACTTTGCCTGTTCCTCCTGCAAATCCAAGTGTGGAGCAGACAAAATGCCACTGGAAACAGTTTGGGTGTCCATGGAGAGGGAGCAGTGTTCTCTCCTCCTGAACAGACATTGATAATAATTTGTGACACATCTGTGCAGCCACTGGAAGAAACATGTAATTCCAACATCCCCTGTGCATCCAGAGAAATAAAGATTTAAAGAACTGTCGTGAAAAATCTCATCCATTCATAGGGAGGCTGGAGTTGTGGGGATGGAAACCTATTCCTTTAATTTCCTGCATGGTTTTGGATTAGTCAGTAAGCCACAGTCACTGGATCTTGGTGTTGCAGCATAAGAAAAGCAACAAAGCCTTGCATAAGCTGGAGATGTTTATTTGTAGCAGGCCTGATGAGGGAATTAACCAGAAATCCTGATGTCAGGAGTGTTGGGATGGAGCATCTGGACACCTGAGCTATGTCTGAGCTTCTCTGGTTTGAACTCCCAAGAGATTTTCAGCAGCTCTTGGCTTTGGCCAGAGCTGTTCTTGCAGAAAAATTCCCTCTTGTGTGATTTTCAGAAATTCCCAGTCAGCATCCAAGTCCCAGGAAATCAGCATGTATGTAGACACGTGTGTCTGCATAGAAAGTATTTTTTACTAGCTTGTCTGGTTAAATGTACTTGATGTTTTGCATGCATGTAGTTCCCACTTTACCACTTGGATCCTCCATTAATTGCCTTTAATTCTCTTTCACCTCACAGGAAGCAACATCCAAATTTGCTAATCTGGACAGCAGTGAGAAAGAAAATCAGAAAAAGTCACAGAAGCGACTGCAACTTCAAAAAAACAAGGTGTGTTTGGGGATTTTCCTGCCCTTTTTGAAGTGGTAATGTGATTAACCCTAACTGGTCAATTCTATAAAAAGCAAGATCTAGCAAGGTCTTCACCAGAGTGGGCAGGAGGGGATTGATGGATATAAACACGTGGTCATCACTTCCAGCTCTCTTGTTTTGGTCCTACAAGTAAGAGTTCCATCATTTATTCTTGTTGCACTTCAGAGAGAAACACCATTTCCATGTAGTAAAATATGTGCTGCTGTAAATACTGGAGTTCTTGTGATAAAGAAAGTCAGCTCTGGCAGAGCAGAAGTCTCATTGACTTTCAAACATGCTGATGAAACTTCTGACATTGAAAAAATGGCACAGGCTTCCACAGAGACTGCTTTGTAAAATTTGGGTTCCAGTCTGCTGGTGAAAATGGTTTTTGTCTCAATGCTGGCAAAGATTTAAAAGGACAGGGGAAGAGAAATTTGGAATAGGAAGGCAAAAGTGCTGAATATGATTTTTGTCTGTGTATTTGTGTGAGTAGAAAAAATACAGATCCTTCTGGATGGTAGAAACAAGTGTTTCCTTCTTAAGTGTAGAGCCAGCCTGAACTCTGCAAGTGCTGGTGGTCTACAAGTTTGAAGTGTGAATAATTAGCATTAAAATGCAGTGGATGGCTGGGGAAGGTGATCACTTCTTGGAGAGAAAGAAACTGTGGATTGATTTGACTTCACTATCACAAGGGATAATTAAAAAAAAAAATAAAAAAAATCCATGGGGATGAAGCAGAAGCTGCTCACACAGGCTGGCCAGGACCCTTCCCCAGCTTCTCCTCTTGCAGCAGGTGACAGAGGGACCCTGTCCCTGGTCCTTGGTGCTCCTCCCAGGACAGGACAGGGTTTCCTCAGGACCCACTGTTGGGAATCAGTGGTGGCAGTACTGTAATACAGAACCACTGGGTGATACCTGTGAGAGCATCCTGGTCTCACTGGAATTGGATTTAAATTCTAGGTTATCCAATGAAAATGATGTAATGCAAGAAAACATAATTACAAGACTGATGCTTGGTTAAGCAGATTGCTTTCATTTTGTTTTCTTACACAGGAGTGTTCTGGAATTGTAATTATTCTCATTTTTCAGTTAATTAATGCAGCATTGCTCTGCTCACTTGCAGGGAGTGATGCAAGGCACGGTCCCTTACCTTGGCACCTTCCTGACTGATCTCATCATGCTTGACACAGCCCTTCAGGACTATGTTGAGGTAAATTGGGGCAATTTTTTGGAACCCTAAATACCCTCTCTGCCTTCCCAACTGATTTTATTTGTTTCTGTATCCCCTCCTTCTGCAGTTCTTAAAATCTGTTTGCAAAAAGAAAAGGGAAGCCATACGCAGTGTTATTAAGTAGAACTTGTGTGAATTTTTGTGCATTTATCTCAAAGTACAAGTCTGGCTCTTCTCTGATCCCTTCTCTTTCCCACAGGGTGGCCTGATCAATTTTGAGAAGAGACGAAGGGTAAGTTGAATGTTCTGTGATTTTTGGTTTATTGATACTCTCTGGGCAAGGGCATTTTTCTTTAGCAGTTGAACCAGACGTGGTGGCAGGAGACCTTTGCTCTCCAGAACTCACAGTAAATATCTTCCTTCCCCTGCAGGAAACTCTTTGTAGATAAAAGGCTGCAGAGAGCAAACCAGGTACTAAGGACTGAGAAATAAATGCTGTCAGTCTCTCTTTTCAGCCTGATCCTTACTGGTCAGAGATAAGTCATGTCCTGTAGGAGTAAAGGTGCTGAGGTTACCTTGGGCTGAATTAAGTCAGGCCAAATCTCCATCCTGGGGCTTGAAAGCAACCTGGCCTTGGCTGAGATGGAGCAATTTCCTCCCCTGGCTGCTCAGTAACCTGCCCTGAACAATCCAGGGTTACTCTGCAAAGTGTGCAGCTACAGGAGAGCAGCACACTCTGGCCATGTGCCCTCAGGGCAGCATTTTACCTTTCTCTGGAGCAGTGGGAGTGCACATTATGAGTCCTGGGGAAAAGAAAACCCACCTTTTATTGTTAGAAACTGGTTCTTGAAATAGTTACTCAACTGCAACTGAACTTCACATCAAGCTGAGTTTGTCCTGGATCCCTTGTTGTACGTTTTTAGAGGATGAATGAATATAATCTTGTTTTCTAATTAGACTTCATGTTTGATTATTTCTTTTCTCAGGAATTTGAAGTCATTGCCCAAATCAAGCTCCTGCAATCTTCATGCAACAGCTACTGCCTGATACCAGACCAAAAATTCATCCAGTGGTTCAGGAGGCAGCGACACTTAACAGAGGAGGAGAGGTAGGTCCTCAGTGCAGCTGGCAAACCTCTGTTCTCACCCCCACACACCTGGGCAGGGCAGGGACAAACACTGGAGAGCACTGGTTTGAAAAGCTCTTTTAAGGAGGTGAAATCTCCCCTTGGCCCTGGTAAAATGGGCAGAGCAGTGTTCCACTCTGTGATGCTGCAACCTTCTGAGAGGGGAGAGTAACTGTGAAGGATTCTCAGAATTTCTTGAATGTTGCTGCTGTGAGATGTTCAATTAAGTAACATTGTACAGCTAAATAAGATTGTCTGCAAATATTCACATATTGCAGCTACAAGCTCTCACGTGAGGCTGAAGCAGCTGCTGATACCAACATCCTGTCTCCAAAATCCCAGAAAAGCATGGTCAAGAGGATCAGCACGTGAGTGTGATGGGGCAGAGGGATTTTGGGGTGGGAAAATGGAGCTGGGTAACTCAGACAAGCAGGGCTCAGTTAATCAGCTGCAGAACCTGGCTGGGGATCCACAACCCTGCAGTGCTTTAAGGAGAAATGCAGTCCCTTTGTGTTGCTAGAAGCAGTCATGAGGATTATTAAAGATTGAAGAGACTAGAATAAAGAATCTTTCCTATGGTGTCAAAAAAAGGAACCATTTTAGTGCTGGATTGTAATTCATACCTATTGTGTAGTAACTTTGCTGAATGCAGCAGGAAAACTGTAAATGAAGATAAAGTCTGGTCTATTATTAGTCTAAATTGCTACAGACATGCAAAAACTCCTTGCAGGATTTTAATATGAAAATTAAGGTTAGCAAAAATGCATTTGATGGTGGAAACAATCTGCCTTCCAGCTGGAGAAGGAAAACAGCCCATGGGGACATGGTCCAATTTGGTGTAACACCACAAAGATTCAAACAGCAGGGGGTAGAGGCTAGCAGGAATGCAGGGAAAGCTGCATGGAACAAAGCACAGCTCAAAGACTGAAGTAAAAATATCTGCACTCTGAATGTGTTTTGCAAATGAATACTGTAGAAAAGCAGAGAGTGTCACCTCTCCAAGCTATATTAAATTAAATTAACTGCACTCTGATGCTCCCTGCTCCTCCTCTTGGTGGGTCAGACCAGCTCAGTTCCTTTGACACTCCTTTCAAGTCACTTGACCTGCATTTAGAAATGAGTCTGAGAGGGAGTGCCTTTAATTTACACTTTATGATCTCCTTACTGTGTGCATCCCCAGCCTTCTAGAGAGAACCTGGCACCTGTGGCACCCTGATAGAGGGCAGGAATTGGCAGCAGGGTGAATTTGCCCTTTGAAGCCCTTTTTTCTGATAAATGAAATGTGAAGAGACTGAAGGGGAAATGTTCTGGTTGTGGCCTTGCAGCTGTGGGCACTCTGGGTCAGGAAGGTGTTAGCCTGTAACAAAGCCTCTGAACAAACTGGATAAACAAAACATCACAGAGGAAATTGCAACAACAGGCTACTCCAGAGAGGAAAATCTCCAGAACTACTATAAGAGTTCTGAACCAGGGGACAGCTTTGCTCAGCCCAGCTCTCACTGGCTTTTACGCTTGCTTTCTTTTCTAAACTAGACTTTTTCTGGGCACTGATGTGTTCACCCCACCCAAAGAACAAGCCCTGAAGAGCTCTCCTGTAGGAGGGAGCTCCGGGGAAAGCACGGATTCAGCCAGTGTCTCATCGTGTGAGTTCAATCACTCTGAAACTGAGGATGTGTGCATGACTCCCATCTCCAGTCCTGAGGACCCTCTGAAAAAGGTACAGCTGAGGCCTGTGCATGCTGCAGGCAGGCCCAAGAACACTTACCAAGGGCTTTGGTCTTGACTAGAGCATTGGTTTTAGTGAAATGGAGAAAGAAATGTGTAAAAATGGAAGTAATCCAGTCAGGGCTCTTGTGCAATGTTCTGTGTTGTCCCTTCAGTGAGTTTGTTCCTGTCAGGAAGCCTTTGAGCAAGGCAGAGGGAGAGAAAGGCAAACAAAGAGCAGGGGAGGGAAGGGGGCAGTGTCAAGGAGAATGGCAGAGAGGGAGGGGTGTGTGTATTCCCACCTGGAGCAGGGGTGCCTGTGACACCCTCGGCTCCTTCCCAGTTCCTGGCTGGCCGCCTCCAGCCTCATGCTGTTCCTTGGATCTGCTGCCACCTCCTGGGCTCTTTTACTGCGAGGCCAGAGCAACCCCAGCGGGACAGAAATTGTCTTTAAAATGCTGTAATCAATCAAGTGAAGTTCAGTTTTCCTGGAGGCAAGGAATCCCCCTGCCAGCAGGCTGGGCAGAGTGTGGGTGGCTGAGATTTTGTCTGTTCCTCTGGCACAAGGACACACCCAGAAATGTCCCCTTGGTGACAGCACTTTGCTTTCTGTTGTGCAGATCTCCAGCTGCCCCTTATCCTCCTGTTCTCCTGACTCCTCCATGAGCACAGCTTCCTCAGGGGTGTCATCCCTGCCCTCGTTCCTGCTGGCCTCCAGTGACGACAAGAGCTCGGTGGGCTCGGACAAGGGCTATGACTCTGACAAGGGCTCCATCAGCTCTGACAAGGGCTCTGGCTCCAGCAAGGGCTCCATCTTTGACCCTGGCTCAGGCCTGGACAGCAGCTTCATCCCCTCCAGGGACTCGGTGCCCTGCAGTGCCCCCCGAGTGCTGCCCGTGTACAACCGGCAGAGCGAGGGCTCCTGCATCATCCGTGTCAGCATGCACGGGCTCCACGCCAGCGTCTACAAGAGCATCCTGGTGAGTGCACAGCTCTGCCCTTGGCACACATGTCCCCGGGGGGGTGACTGAGCCTATCCCAGCCTCCTGGGAACAGCCCTTTGCTGGATCAAAGCTGGATGGAAAGGGAAAATGGCATTCCATGTGAAATGTGTGGGGCCCGGCAGGAATGAGATGTTTGCGAACAGCTTTATGGGAAGTTTCTGGTCTGGAAATTGAAGTTTGTGTTTTATCAGAAAGCTCCAGGTGAAGCACATTGAAGTTTTGACATAAGATGGTAACGTTTTCCCTGGAGCAGCTCTCCCCAGGAGCTGCTTTCTGGAAACAGGGAGATGCAGACAGGCCCTTTAATTCTGCAGCTTCTCCCTGTGAAGAAGAGAGAATCTCCCTCCTCTTGCCAGGCCAGCAGCCTCAGAATCCAGGCATTTCCCTCTCTGCTTATTCCAGAGCTATCCCAGCAGTGCCAGTGGTGCTGGACCCTGGGTGATGTGGCTTTGCTCAGGGCCTGCTGGTGGGAAACNGCCTGGACAGCAGCTTCATCCCCTCCAGGGACTCGGTGCCCTGCAGTGCCCCCCGAGTGCTGCCCGTGTACAACCGGCAGAGCGAGGGCTCCTGCATCATCCGTGTCAGCATGCACGGGCTCCACGCCAGCGTCTACAAGAGCATCCTGGTGAGTGCACAGCTCTGCCCTTGGCACACATGTCCCCGGGGGGGTGACTGAGCCTATCCCAGCCTCCTGGGAACAGCCCTTTGCTGGATCAAAGCTGGATGGAAAGGGAAAATGGCATTCCATGTGAAATGTGTGGGGCCCGGCAGGAATGAGATGTTTGGGAACAGCTTTATGGGAAGTTTCTGGTCTGGAAATTGAAGTTTGTGTATTATTAAAAAGCTCCAGGTGAAGCACTGTGAGCACACTGAAGTTTTGACATAAGATGGTAACGTTTTCCCTGGAGCAGCTCTCCCCAGGAGCTGCTTTCTGGAAACAGGGAGATGCAGACAGGCCCTTCAATTCTGCAGCTTCTCCCTATGAAGAAGAGAGAATCTCCCTCCTCTTGCCAGGCCAGCAGCCTCAGAATCCAGGCATTTCCCTCTCTGCTTATTCCAGAGCTATCCCAGCAGTGCCAGTGGTGCTGGACCCTGGGTGATGTGGCTTTGCTCAGCTGGGGACCCTCAGGGCCTGGGGAATTCCCTGAAATGCGGGGTAGTTCCCAGCACCTTTAGTTCCTGATTTTAATGGTCTCACTTCCCTAAATCCAGCAAGTTGTTCCTGAGGGATCTATGCATTTGGCTCCTGATGAGACTGCAGGAGACCCTGGAGAAGCCCTGTGTCTGCTCCAGATGCACTTCACAGCACACAGGGAACCAGCCACAGGGTGTCCAAGGAAGTGCAGGAGCTGGGGCTGCTGAGAATGGGGCCTCTCACAGGGAGCAGACACTGGGATTTACTGCTGTGTCTGCTCTCTGTCACCTTGAACTAAAAATCCACCACCTCCAAAAGTCATAAATACTAAGTTTAGTACTGTCAGCACCTGCCCCTTTGTTACTGACCTGTTTTTTCAGTTCTCTGACATCTCTTCCAATATGGGGAGGCTCCTATAGCCAGGTTTTTGCTAACTACTAAATCATGAGTGAATGAGAAGAATCTCTCACTGCACCTTATCTTTGCAGATAACCAACCAAGACAGAATCCCTGATGTCACCCAGAGAGCCTTGCTGAAGCACAACCTGGAGCCTGATGCAGTTGAAGATTATGAGCTTGTGCAGGTCATCTCAGAGGACAAAGGTAGGGAAGCAGAACTCTGCTGCTGCCTGGAAAGTTCTGTTGGATTTCAAAGGGAAGAGTAAAATGGGAAGCATTGGAAATGCTGTCAGCAGATCACAGCTGCCAGTGAGAATCCCTTGGCTGCTCAGGGGTGATTTCTGCCAGCACAGCTCCCTTCCCTGTGCCCTTCTGGAGGCTCAGCTGTAACAGAGAGCAGACAGAGCAGGAGGATAAAGCAGGGATTCATTAAAGGCCTCAATGGGGACACCTGGGCACACAAGAGTCCAGCCAGGCCACCGCCAAGGTGTCCCAAAATGGGCACAGAATGGGCACCTGATCACGAGGCCCCACACTTTGATAAGTTCTGCTCCATCAGCAGATCAGAATCACTTGTGCAACCACAACTTCAGGTTATGAAGCTCCATCCTGGTATTTCCTTCTCACTTCACTGCTGTTTTTATTTTTGGGCCTGAAAGTTGTCCTTGGTATGGAGCTGGAGAAGGAATTGTTTTGTCTCTTTACTCTGTGAAGAGAACTTAGTAGCACTCAATATGAAACCTACAACTACCCACTAAACCAGCACAGGATATAAAATATAAAAGCATCTAAAAGATAAAACCTAAGGCATCATCCCACAGGCAGAGCCAGCTCCTGGGCTGCCAGGCTGACTTTGTCCCTCAGCCATAGAGTGACCACAGGACCTTGGGTGGGGGTGATTTCTGCCTCCCTGGCACCAGGCCCTCATGTCCCACACACCATCAGCCTTCTCTGAGACTGCCAGGGCCTCTGCCAGGCTGAGCACAGCCTGGGCCTGGCTCCCCCTGCCCTGCTCCCTTTCCTGCAGGAAGCTGCTCCCGAGGCTGCTCTGGCAGAAGAGGGCAATGGTCCCATCCTGCTCCTGCTCCCTGTCCTCTCTCAGCTTTCCTGCTGCTGTTCCACCCTCCCCACTAACCCTGCTCTGGCCCTGTTCTGCAGAGCTGGTGTTCCCCCGTGATGCCAACGTGTTCTATGGCATGAACAGCCACGTGAACTTCGATTTCATCCTGCGCAAGAAGGCGGAGCTGGTTGGCTGAGGCTGAGCAGGGAATCTGGGAATTCCCTGCTGGAAATGTGCAATTGGAGCAATGGGCAGCCCTGGTGCAAAGGCTCCAGGCTGCTGCATGTGTCTTGAGGACACCCCACGAGCCAACTCCGTGAGAAAAGGGTCTCCTTCATGCCAGTATTATACAGAAGATCATCTGAACTTATTTTTATAGAACTGAAGCAACTTCTGAGTATGTCTGCCTGAACCAACCAGGTGAAAACTTTTTGCACTTGTTCTACACCAGAGAATGACCCATTTTGGATCTTGTTTCCAAAGAACTTTACAATGAATGGACTGCACTTGCCTTTATGAACATCATGGATGGGACAGACAGACCATGCTTTGTGTTGGATGGAGTTCTTAAATCACACAGGGTGGTTTCCCTTGGACTTGGTTAAGCCAGGGACCAGAACTCGATGCCTTTTGTGTTACTCCCATGTGATGGAGGGACATCTGCCACTGTGCAATTCCTCTGCCACAGCTGAACTCTGAACCTCTTCAAAAGCCATAAGCAAGACGTTGGATTGTAAGCAGCCCTGATTTGAGACACATGAAATACAGACAGTATTTCTGGTCCTGGTGCATCTCTGCACAGATCTAGGAGTTGTTATCCAAATTGATAGCTTAGGATTGTTAAGGCTCATTAAAAGAGAGTTTTATCCATGCTTGGGCCTTTTTCCCCCAGTTCTGTGGCACTAATTTGCAAAACTGGACTCAGGTGAGTTTTACACTACATTTGGATTTATCACTTCTGTTTACAGGTGGGTAAAACAGATTGACTGTAGGTCTGCTGTAAATCCAAGAGTTCTATGGCAGGTCCCACAAGCCTGGAGTAGGCCATAGTCTGAAGAATTTATGAATTCCAGTTGTTTGTTTAGAGGGTGAGAGAGGGGGGGGTTTGTTACTGAGCCTTAACCTTTGCCCAAAGTTAGGGCAAAACTAGAAGTTCAGTTTTCTCTGCTTTTGGTGTCTGTACAGTGCAGTTCCTGTGTACATAGCAGAGCTTCTAATGTATATAGTACTGCTCACTCAGAGGGTGTATGGCAGTGTTAAGCTGAAACATGAATGTTCTGGATTTTAAAATTACACTTTCCAAATGTTTATGTATGTTATGTTTTTAACTGCTTACCTGTAATCTTTTTATGATAAGTATATAAATTGTTTTTCATTAATATTTGCCTGGAATCAGTTAATTTCCTTTTATTGGTGCATGTCAGCTGTGTAAAAACACCTCACACCACTTCTCTTGCTGTTCCTTTCTTCAGCTTCTCCACTTTCACTTCTTTTACTGTTTAACTTCTCAACAGCAAAGCCAAAGCCTTCCCAGTGCCTCAGCCATGCACACAGCCTGTGAGAGATGGGGATATTTTTGTGCTTGTCCTAAGCTGATGCTAAATTGTATCCCCATTCATCTGTTTAGTTCAGAAATAAGTGTTGTACCTTTAAAAATTACATCTAAGAGTGTAAAAGGCACACTGGAATGCCTGAGGCAGTTGTTTTCAAAACATAAAGATAAAAGTCTGCAGTTTTCAGACACACACGGCCTGTGTTGTGTGCAGTGTGTGGGCAGCAGAAGAGAGCTCTCCTTTGCTTTTTGTCAGTTTTTTGCTAGCCAAGGCACAGAAGTTCTCTGCACTGTGGTTTTTTTTTCCTTTTCTTGGCACTGTTTGACCCTGCTCTGGTTAAACACCCAAAGGGCCCCAGGAGCTCCCACCTGTGTCCCACCGGGCCTGGCCTGGGCCCGGCCTTTCCCAGCCCTGAGGGACCGACAGCAACTGAGCCGAGCTCCAGCCCCGGGAGAGACTTTCTGCCATCTCTGCAGAGCAGCAAGAAGTTTTTTTTGTTGTTCAGTCTTATTCCTTCATTTGTTAAGCTAGAGAGTATTTTATCTATTAAATAAACAACTTTTTTCACTTTCTACCCAAGAAATTTTTTCCTATCCCGATTCAGCTAAAGAAAAAAATAGTCCATCTAAAAGTTTGTTTTCTTCCTTCCCTTTCTTTCCCTCTCCCAAATTTGCCCTAGACCAAGACAGTGCTATTTCTTGAGGTTTCAGCTTAAAGATTTCCCTAAGCTAGATAATAACAGAGAAGTGCTTTTGAGTGCATCCATTTCTCCCCAGGAAGGAAGGAAGGAAGGAAGGTGGGTCTGTCATGGAACAAAAAGCATGAGGGTTGAAGAGACGTGGCTCTTATCCACAGTGACACCTGACAGTGCTGAATGCTCACCTGGTCACAGAGCTTTGCTCCTGCAGGAGTTTCTCACCAACACCTCTGGGGCTTCCAGCCTTGTTCACACAGAGGCCCCGGGAGCTCATGAAGCGAGAGACCTGCGGAGGAAGCAAGAGGGATTGTGAGGAAGGAATGACCCAGGCTCTGTGTGGGCTCCTGGGGCAACCTCCATACTCACCAGGTTCTGTGGGCACCTGCTCCCACATGGACACCAGCAGGAGCTTGGCTTCCAGGTGGGAACTGCAGAATGGGCACCTCTATACAACCAGTGACTTCACGGGAGAGGGACACAGCCAAGAGCCCCCTGAGCTGGATTTCCACCAACCTCCAGTTGACATTCAGGGTAAGGCTGGAGGGGGCTTGGAGCTACCTGGTCTAGTGAAAGGTGTCCCTGCCCATGGCAGGGGGTTGGGCTGGGTGACCCATCGAGGTGCCTTCCACAACCCAAACCATTCCAGGACTCTCCCACACAATGAAGAACACACAGAGCTGCTCATCTTGCACCAGGTTCTATGTATTATCAGACCGGCTGACAGGTAATAACACATCTTCTGCAGCAGAAAGCACAACATTGATCAGTAATTATTCAAACCAAACAAAAATTAAAACAAAAACCCCAGCCACACATACTCAATGCACAGATCTGCCAGCAGGTGAGTCCCCAGATGGCAATTCCAGGAGGGAATCCTCCCACTGCCCAGAAGCTCAGGGTCTGTGCCAGTATAGTCTGTGATCACCTGGCCTCTGAGAAAGGTTTTTTTAAAAAAAATAAACACCATATCCTGCTGGCATGTGAGCCAACAGCAAAAACATCAGAACTCATCCAAAACACAGAAAATTTTGCTCCTCACATGAAAAAATATCCAGGCAAGTCGCCTTTCCGTCCTGTAACACACAATTCTATCGGGCTCATCAGAGAGTGACATTGCTGTAGGTTCTTTTGGTTTTATAAGGAGAGTTTGTAACCTAACTTCTTACATTTTAAGTTCCCAAAACTCCTTCATTTTAGGCTTTTATGGCCTAAATAAACAGGCCTGCCAATAGGTCGTGGGGTTTTGTTTTCCTGAAGGACTAAGTTGAGGTGGGGGTGAAGCAGGATGCGACATGGACCAACTCCACCTGAATTCCCTTCAGGCAGTGCAGAGACAAATCCAGCCACCTCCACTTGCATGGCCTCCATGACTTCAGACATTTCAAGACATCCCTTCTGGATCCAGAGGCCTCTTTAGATGGGCTGCAGCAAGATTACAAATGAGCTGATGGGAAGCCAGCACTGGTTTTGTACAGGAGGGTGATGGGGAGAAGACATGACAGAGGAGCACTGCTCTCCTGCATTGAACATTTTGGGGCAACATCTTGATTCTCATAGGGATCCCTTTGGAAAACAAACTTAAATCCCCCAGATGCTCAGCAAACAGGGTGGTAAAAGCCTACAGACCTACAAAGAGTAACAGTGAGGGAGCAGCCCAGGTACAGCCATCCCGAAAGGCACTGACATTTGTACACCTCTATATATTAATCTTTATAAATACAGTGTTCTACACCAGGAACTGTGGAACGATTCCAGGCTGGTTTCTTCTAACAAAAGCTTGGCAGGGCTTTTGCTTGCATCTGGAACATTTGTTCTTCTTCTTCCTCCTTGGTGTCCCACCCTGTCCTCGGCGGCCTGGCCCAACCCCTCCACGGCCCTTGGGGAGTGGGTGGGCAGGACACCACATGAAGAGCTGCTCTACAACTTTCAAGGGTGAAAAGCTAAAGTGTGAGGCAGGTTCAGCTGTCAACAGAGTCCCGGGGAGGTGGGCAGTCATAGCTCATCCCTGGATGATGGTGTCTCAAGGGATGACTGGGAGGGCAGGGCGTCCTTGTTCTGGGCGTCGCTGTGGATCGCGCCCTGCTGCCGGGACTTCCACGAGTGGGTTCTGTCCCAGTCTGTGGACACGGTCTCGTTGTCCCAGATGGTGGAGGTCTCTGTGTCACTGAGGTAGCCCGGCTGCCCCGTGTAGTGTGTGGGGTAGACGAGGAGGGGCTCTGCTGAAAAGGCCTTCAAGTCTCTGGGCTCGTAGTACTCCATGTACTTTGTGCTACGGGAGGAGAGAAACACCATCAGCCACAGAGGAACCTTCACTGTGCCAAGCNCCAAGCTCATCCATAGGAGACATGGCCAGAGGGACCTTCACTGGTGCCAAGCTCATCCATAGGAGACATGGCCAGAGGGACCTTCACTGGTGCCAAGCTCATTCCTTGGAGACATGGCCAATCCATGGAGCAGGGTGGTCTGGAAGTGGGGGTAGGTACAGCCAGAACCACATCCTTACAAACACACACACCTGCACAACCAAAGCCTCCCAGAGACAGACAAGTGCCTCAAACAACCAGCCCACAAGCCATAATTCCCCTCTGTCACCTCCATTGACCTGTGTCAGGAGGACAAAACCAAGGAGTCCTCACCAACCAGGCTACCAGCAAGGTCTGGTTTAAGATCAGTCAGCCAGACCCAGCCTGTGTCCCCCCTAGCCACAGAGAGACTTACACAGGGTGCTTGTTGTACATGATGGGCAGGAATTCATCCACGGGCAGCATCTTGCTGAAGGGCTCAGCCTCGATGAGCTTCTGGGCCCCGTGGAGGGAGATGGCATAGCCCAGGGTCCAGTAGGAATAATCAGCTTCCACCAGGTTCCGGACATTGGGAACAGCTCTCTCGGGCTCCTGCACCTGCATCCTTTTCCTGCCAATGTAGCTTCAGGGGTGAAAAGATCAGGGAGATCAGAACCAAAGTGAAACTGTAGCAATCAGGACAAGACTATTGGTGTCAGCCAGGCCAGGGCAAAGGGCCAATCCCAGAAGCAATCCCAGCTCACAGACTTCTATCCACTGCCAGAGATCCAAGTCTTACCCCAGTGGGTGGGACAGGTGAAAGATTTTCTAAGGGAGCTAAATTGACACAGTCTGAGGCTCAGGACTGAGCTGTGCTGGTTGCTCTGCCAGCACCTCCAACACAGCTGAGGTCAAACAACATTGTCCACCATGGGCAGGGACCATGGGGCCTCCAGGCAACAGCCACCCCAGAGGGCAGATCTGTCATGATGGGAAGAGCCACCAAGGAGACTGTGCCACCATCCCCTGCACTTCTGCCACGCCCCAGCAGTGCTGCCAACCTCCCCAGGTGCTCCCAGAGGAGCAGGAACTTACATCAGCTCCCAGTCCAACTGGGCTTGCTCGATGTCATCCATCAGCCTCGTGAGCTTCCTCTTGAACTGGTGCTCGAAGCGCACGTCGTCCTCAATGACCAGGGTCTTCTCCAGGCCCCTGCTCACCACCTGAAACACGAGGGCTCCAACGTGAGCACATGGCCCCCCTGGGTGCCATGCTGTCACTGGGGCCACCCCGACCTGCCATGTCCCACACCATGCAGGCAAGGAGGCTGGAGAACCACCCTGTGACATGTACAAGATATACTGGAACTGCTCCTGCTCAGATACAGAATAAGGGGAAAAAAAAACCCAGGAGTGTTTCTTTAACTCCATTTGCTTTTCAAAACCTTTCTTCTAAGCAAGCTTGCCCCAAACAGGATATTGGATGGACTGCAAAAACAGTAATTAAAATGTTCTGAGAAAAATCACTTGGAGCTGAGGGCAAATGAATCACAGAATTCCCAAATGGTTTGAGTTGGAAGGGACTTCAAAACCCATCCAGGTCCACCCCTGTCATGGGCAGGGACACCTTCCACTATCCCAGGGTGCTCCAAGCACCATCCAGCCTGGCCTTGGACACTTCCAGGGGCAGCCACAGCTTCTCTGGGCACCTTGTACCTCATAGGGAATAACTTCTTCCCAATATCCCATCTAACCCTGTCCCCAGTGGCAGTGGGAAGCCAGCCTCCATTGTCCTGTCCCTCCCTCCCTTGTCCCAAGTCCCTCTCCAGCTCTCTTGGAGCTCCTTTAGAAGTATCTAAAGGGAAAGGGGAGAGGTGGAAGGTGAACATCAAGAAAACCCCTGCAATCCAAGGAAATCAATTCTACCCTACACTTCCAGAAAATGGGCTGGATCCAATGCTCTGCAACAAGACACAGCAGCTTCCTGCAGGTCCCCCGAGGCTCCCCCAAACCCTCACCTCCTTCCAGATGTAGTAATGGCTCAGGAAGCAGCCGATCTCCCCTCTGGTGAGGGGCCTGGAGGAATACGGGTCCCGATATCCTGGCAGCATTTCGATGCTGAGAGCTTTGAGCTGACTCGTGTTCAGTGCTCTGGGAAACAGAGACTCTTTATAATTGTTGCAAAAAAATAAAGTCAATTCAAGGCAGACACAGGCACAGCATGGGGAAGGCTGCTGATGTTCAGGGAAAAGCCTCACCTTGAGAAATTCCTACTCTTGTTTTGCTCAAAAATACAGAGGAAAATTAACTTCTTGATTTACATCTCGAAATCAAGATGATAAATTCTATCCTTAACTCTGCCAAAGACTTCTCACCGGACCATCACTTATCTTTAACTCTGCCAAAAACTTCCTGTGGGACCATCCACTTGCCAGGTGCTTGGCTTTGATTAATTTTCTGAGGCCTCAATAGGATCCCAAGTCTCCAAGACCACTAAATGGTACGTGGGCTCCTGTCTCCTTGAGGCCTTTTTGCAGACTCAAAGGCTCAAAATTTCTGCCTTGACTTCTCATTATAAAAAGGTCTTAACATACCTTAGAATCATTGAATCATTAAGACTGGAAAAGCCCTGTAATATCCTCAAATCCAAGCATTAACCCAGCAATTCTCCTAGGGATGGAGCCTCCACTGGCAGCCTGGGCAGCCTGTGCCAGTGCCTGAGCACCTTTTGCATAAAGAAATTTTTCCCAGTTGTCCAGCTTGAACATTCCCTGGCACAACTTGAGGCTTTTTCCTCCTGTCCTCTCCCTTGTTCCCTGGGAACAGAGCCCGACTCCCCCTGGCTGTCCCCTCCTGTCAGGAGCTGTGCAGAGCCAGAAGGGCCCCCTTGAGCCTCCTTTGCTCCAGGCTGAGCCACTTTCCAGCTGCTCCTCATCAGACTTAGGCTCCAGACCTTAGAGCAGGTTTGGAATGGGGTGTCAGGAGTTAACGCTGCAGCAGCACAGCTCTGTAGCACTGGCATGGACAATATTCCCAGGAGTTAACTGCTCCATTCACAGAAAACTGTGATTTTAACCTGATTTTGAGCCTACTTTGAACCCCAGTGCCCTGGTTTTCTCACAGAGATTGACTAATTGCAAAGGAGGAAAGAAACAGCAGAATTGCCCCGAACAGATGGTGAGGGAGATCCCAAGAGCTGTTCAGCTTCCCCCTAGTCAACCCTGCCCTGCTGGATAGGTCAGGGCATCCAAGGAGATGCTGTGAAGCAGTAAAGCACATCCCACTCTGGAAAACATCCTCAAGCCCAACCAAAACTCACTTTCCATCCACAGCCTCCACTACCTTCACTGCAATCTCCTGCTCGTAGAGCGTCCGCAGCATCCGATCCCGCCGGTCCTTGCGACGCTTCAGGTTGATCATGAAAATCTGGGAGGGAGAGAAAGACACCAGGACATCAGACTCCGACCTGGGAGGGAGGGAGGGAGGGAGGGAGAAGGGAAGTCCTGAACCGTCCCTCTCCAGCAGGCCCACTGGAAAAGAGGGTCTTGTGAAAATACCCCACGTGTGTTCGCTCCAGGTTGTCTAGAATTTGTCAAAAAGCTGAAGTTGGTTTGGGGTTGAAAGTGTAAAGGCTGTTTCTCTAACAATTACTTTTTATGGATGTTCACAGAGGAAACTTACTCTTTAAGGATGAAGAAAAGTGAGGGGAGAGCAGTTAGAGCTGTAATTACAAGTCTGTAATTTCCAAAGATACAGAATATTTAGGTTTATATCAGAGTAACATGACCATGTGCAGCATCAATCCTAGAGGAACACTGACCCACAACACTGTCACTGCCTGATTTAGGGTTATCAGTGGGGCCACCCTCCCCAAGTACAAGGTAAAGAAAGGATTTCTGTGATTAATTCAGGCACTGAAAATCCCCTGTGATCCCAGCCTGAGCAGAGAGCCAAGGCTGAGAACAGAGGTGTCTGGGCAGGGCTCTATCCAAAGCCTCGAGGACACTGGTGAAGGGCTGGGGACTGAAGCCCTTACTGCAGGTAACCCTTAGGGTTTCAGGGATATTTTTCAGTCCCAGGCAGGCTGGTACAAGCACAGCCCTGTAGCCTGTGGAGCTACATCCCAGTAAGAAGCAGAACGAATTTCAGCTCAGTACAAATGAAAAAATAATAAACTGGATAAATAAAGCACAGCCACAAAGGACAACATGGAAAAAAAAAAAACTGGACCAGCTGTGCCTTAGAAACAGATGTTTAAAGACACACAGCTGGATCAGGTTCAGCTTCAGGAGCCCCACAAACAGAGCAGAGCACACCAAGAAGACAAAGGCTCCCCTGATCCCCACAGCTCCCAGTCCCAGAGCCACCGTGGCTGCTGCACCCACAGGGGCTGCTGGCTGTGGCAGTAACACACACCAGGCACCCAAAGCCTGGCATGGCTCTCTCCAGCCTTCTCCCAGGCATGGTTTGCATCCCTGGGGGTACCCAAGGTGGGCCAGAACTCAAGTGTGAGACCCCACCTGCTCTCAGCTCTCCAGTGTCTCTCTCAGTGAGAGAAACCCTTCCCTCCTGCCACTGGAAAGCTGGAGAGCTTTACCAAAGGCCCAATTACCAAAGGCCCAATTTCTGTCACAGGTGGAAGGGAGGCTCTGCAGAGTCAGATGTAGAGCACACAGCACAAGAATGGGGGGGTTAATTTGCTTTTCAGCCTCATTTCTGCCTTCCCTTCCTGGATTAAAACACAGAATCATGGCGTGGCTTAAGTTGGAAGGAACATTAAGGATCAGGTGATGAGTGAGAAGACAAGAGGATAAAGAGCAGAACAGGCTCCTTACTTCATCAAAGCCCATCTTGTCAGGGCGCTTCGGAGGGACAGAGATGTACTGAGAGGGCTCCACGGGAGGGCGATCGACTGGAAGAGAGGAGAGACCCCAAACGTGACCCTCGTGCACGGCCTGCAGTGGATGGAAGGTGACAGAAGGTGTCACCATCCCGGGCTCCCGGAGCCGCTGCAGGATGGGGACAGCAGGAAGCAAAACCAGAGCCAGCAGCCATGTGCCAGACAGACATCGGGAAAAAAAACACGGACATGCTGCATCCTTTCCACATGAAAGATGCATTTGATCTGGGGAAGTTGAGGGATTTTGTGGATGGGGTTGAACTGACCGTGAAGCAATTACATCCCTGGGAGGGAAATTTCAGAAAACTGTGTATCAAAACATTATTAGAGCAGATAGATCATGATGCAGATTCCCAAGAGAATGAGAGCTGGGCCAGTGGCAGGAGAGCTCTGCATTAACTTGGGGGGTCCATCATGGCAAGGGCACAGCAACTCACTCATGGCCTCGATCAGGGTGTGCACAAAATTCTCAGCTTCCTCCTGGAGTGACTGCTGTGGCTTCAGGGGCATGGGAAGGAACCCGTAGTGCTCACGGTTGCAGATGAACATCTGTACTCCTGGGGGTCACAGAAAAGCAGAAATTATAATCAGGCCTGCTACCAGGGCATTTCACTGCTCTGTGGATACACAGCCACAAACACACTTGTGCCAGGGTCTCAGTCCCAAAAAGTTCTGCTTCACAAGCAAATGATTCAAAATCATTCCAGTTCCACTTTCTGTTTTGCCTGGCTGGCAGCAAGTGGCCTCTCTCATAAAATCAATCCCTACTGGCTGCCTGACTAACCCTTCAAGAGCCTGGGCTGACAGGACAAGGGAGAATGGCTTCCCACTGAAATAGAGAGGGTTCAGATTGGATATTGGGAGGGAATTGCTCCCTGTGAGGGTGAGGAGATCTTGGCACAGGGTGCCCAGAGCAGCTGTGGCTGCCCCTGGATCCCTGGCAGTGCCCAAGGCCAGGCTGGACAGGCTTGGAGCACCCTGGGACAGTGGAAGGTGTCCCTGAAATGAGATGATCTTTAGGGTCCCTTTTAAACCAACCCATTCTATTCTTTATCACTGCTTCCTTCTGCTTTGGCTAGGAAATAAAGGGAATACATTTTCACCTGTGCTGGCAAAGGACTTGGAGGAATACATATGACAACCTTTGAAATGCCAAGTCACCACCAAACACAGTCCTTTCCTGAACTAATTTTTACTGTGGCCCTGAAGATTAAAGGAAAACTCCAGGGTGAGACACCAGTGAGGGAAACAGATGTGGTAACATTAACACCCTTCTACTCAAAAGCTTTTGCAACTGCTTTTTGCAGGTGGGAAACAGAGAGAAAGTGCAAAGCCTGTCCTTGGAGCAATTGCAGGGCACAGACTCACCCAGTGGGAACATCCCAGCATCAGCAGAACACTTCTCCCTTTGGGATGACAAGGATTTGCTCACCACTGGCTGAAACTCTGCCTTTCACATCAGGCAACATGTTCAAAAGCCACATCCAGGGAAGTATTTCTGTTGTTTTTCATTGAGTTCTGGTAAGGTCCTTTATTAACTAACCCAAATCAAAGCTGCTAGAACCCAAGCCACCAGCCAAAACTGGCCTTTGTCTTTTTCTGTCTTTTTTTTTTTTTTTTTTTTTTTTTTTTTATATAA
>VZTB01012397.1:5781-28665 GCA_013397245.1 Thryothorus ludovicianus
GTTAAAGCTTGTACCAGCTCCCCCCCCCCTTGTGGTTCTTTTTTTTTTTTTTTTTTTTTTGCAAATTTTAGGAAAAAAACCCAGATAATTGAAGAATAGTTTTAGTTCTTGATATGAGAAACTTTTTTCTTGTCTGTTTTTTGTCTACACCTTGTCCATTACCTGTAAGCAATGAAAATTTTTTTAAATTAGACGTTATAATCTTTTATGATAAAGCATATTGCTTGGAGCATAAGGCCTAATTTTGCTGGGGAAAAAAAAAGAGCTGGCAACTTATGGCTTCAAGACCATTTGTTACTTACTTGCTCGCCTTTTTTTATGTGGCAACAGATCACATTAAGAATTGTACAGAATACTTCGAAAGAGCCGATACTTCTCTAAAGAGTTAATTTTCTAAAACAAGCGACTTAAATTTTGTTGTCTTTGTACATTTTAAATAGCATTACATTTTATTTTTTTTTTAGGTTTTCCTTTGGGGAATATAAAATAACTAGTTTTAATAAATTATTTTCCTGAAAGCAAACTTAATTACTGCGGTTATTCCAGCCAGAAATACAGGAGTCAAACACTTGCACACCAAGGCTCCTTGACGTGGTCGTGCAGGTATTCTCAATTGCAGACTGGAAGCAGAATAACTCACCTAAAGGTGAGAATCATTCTGGATCTTGGTCTGAGTCCTGGCCCAGGCAGAACTCCCTCACTGATGGGAGCTGTAATCAGGTTCCAGGGAAGCTTCTGGTAACAGCAGTATTGGACCAGAAATAATTTTGGTTTTAATTGGTCCCTAATTTATCAGTCTAAAACTCAGCTGTCCTGTCGAGAACTTTATTTTGCTTGCCCTAACGTTGCTGGTAGTTGCTTATATGTGGTTGTGGGCTGCCCTCTAGTGAAGAGAAGGGGGAAGTTGCTTAAAACGAGCTGCACTGCAAGAGCCACGATTCAGGATGAATTGTAACAGAAAATAAGATAAACCAGTAGTGATAGTCCTGGAACACACTGTCTCCGCATACAAAAATAAGTACACTTTTAAGTAAGGTAAGGTAATTCCTCTCCTGAGAGTTTTTGAGAACAGCTTTTTGGTAACAGCTCAGTTTAATAATTTTAGATTGCCTGCTATAATGTGAAAGGTGTTAATCTGCTTTATCAGGATCTGAAATCTATGGGTGGCTCCAGTTCAGAATCTCTGTGGCTCCTTCAGCTGCAACACTGAGGTTGTTCCTTTGCCCTGGGCAGTGCCCAAGTACAGCCAGAGCACCAGGAGTAGGGATGGATGTCTGGGATGGGTGCCAGGCTGACTCACCTGGATTCAATGGGATGGTAGCAGATGTTTTTAGATCCTGAGGCTTTTTCGCATAGGAAAAAAACTAAGGAATTAAGACTTGGTTTTCTTGCAACTTCAAAAAAAGTGATTGGTGTGTATATGATGTGAAATAAAAGGAGAGAACCATGCCTCCTGCTTAAGTCAGATTAATTTGAATTCCCCTAGTCTCTTTTGGGCCTCCTGGAGTGGAGTTTTTGCCTAAATTAGACCTGTGTTTTGTTAGAAAAATGCAATAACCTCTCTGCATTCACACCAAGGAGAAATAAACTGTCTTAGAACAATCACAGTCTGCCTTAAGGAAAGGTGAATCCTTTCTCCATGTGCCTCTTTCTGCTGTTGACTTAAGATTTAAACAGTTCTATTTATCATAGTGTTCACAACACCCTAAGAGGAAACAAACTGGGGGATGACTAAATATGTATTGAAATGGAAACATGAATGAAAAAAAAGTCACAAGAAGCCTTATTAATAAATGAAGACAATTTATTACTTCAAGTGTTAATGGTAAAAAAAATTCAGCACAGCTGTTGCATTTAAAAAAGTGAAACTACAATTAAGTACTATGTTCTAGTTCAATAAACAGATGAACCCAATGTTCTTTAAAACAGTTAAGCATTATACAGTACATCTTATGAAGACCCGTAAATTAAAGAACTACTTCTTAAATTTAGAGATTAAAAAAATTCCTGCATTCACAGCTTTAGCTTCTTTTTTCTCCCACGCCCATCAGGTGTTCCATCCATTTTGCGCTTCTGTGCCTGCAAGGTAAGATTTGATAGTAAGTACAGAAAGGTTGTAAGCAAGCAAAGTGTATAAAAAAAAAAAAAATAGCAGATGGACAAGACTGACACCCTGGCATCTTTAAAACATGATAAATTACACATGTGGTATATGGTAAATATGTACATCTTTGCTGGAAAAGCATTATTTCACAGAAGTAAAAAGTGCATAAAAGTAAGGATGTTATAAAGCTTCCTAGTATGAAAGCTTCCAAATACCCATTTAAATGTTCTGTGAACAGGTCTAAGAAACTTAATAATCCAGCACTATAAACCTTAACGATTTCTGCACATCTGTCAAGTAAGTTGTGCTTCCAAGTTTTTGCTACAGGCAACAACCTGAACAAATAGAGGTAAGAAAATGGGTAAAGGTGGCATTTTATTTGTAAAACAGGCCTGCATATTAGCAATACTTTGAATTTAGTCAGCAAAGAGAGCTGTCAAGCCTATGTGCTGTTTCCCCAAATCTAGCTCTAGAGGCCCATTTGTAAATAGATCGGTGGATGATTTAGCAGATTACATAAATCAAAATGCCAAATAAATCCCTGGTGTACTTACCAGGGTGAAGGTATACAGTGTACCAGCCCAGTGATCCAAAATACAACAGTTTATCTGCTCCAAAGCATGTGAGCTACACTTAAGAACCTTTTTGCCTTTATTTGACTCAACTGTACTAGCTGAACACCAACGTGAACTTTAGGCAGCTTTTACCATTGCCCTCTAAGCTGCTGATTTCAAATAACTTTAGATATCACTTGTTCTAGACACTTGGAAAAACGCTGTTTTCAAGTGAGCTTTTCACAGAAATGCCTTTTAGATCTTACCGAAGATGGTTTTGGTCCACGTTTCTTCTTTTCTGCCTTCTCCTTTTCTTCCAGTTCCATGTTTTCTCTTTCAATGAGAGTGATCAAAGTATTGCATCTCCTTTGCAACTCCTGCATTACACAACACATTCAATCAGTATCTTAGGCAGCTGCTCAATGTAAAAATCCTCTTAGAATATTAAAAATGCTGGTGAGTAGGTAAGCGTTTCGCTGGATCTCGTCAGAGTAACAAAGAATTAAATGTTTTGTGATACTTACTGGCTGGCTTTACAGGAATGGATTTGATTGGAGATGTTTGCTTTGTAAAACACATTTGTATTTAACTCAAATTGCAAAAGAGTACCTTAGAATTTTGAATCTCTCCTCCCACTGGCCATGGCTGCATTTGACACCAGTACAGTTGTTGGAAAGTTATGAAAAGGTAAAGCCTTGTTCCCAAGCACCTACCTCAGTATTTCAGCAGCAAATCAATTTAATATTGTGATAGGCATTCATGAACAAAAAAGAGCAATATATATATATATATGTATATACCATTGCAGTTCTGGACTTGAGAAACCAGTCAAATCTGAATTGCGGCGAGTTTCGGATACATTGTCTTAATTCATCATAGACATTTTCTTTATCAAATCCTAGTTTGTGAAGCATACAGATTAGGAAGCGATCCTCCTCTTCAGTGTAATTCTTCCCTTTATTAGTACCATAGGATATTCTTAGCTGGTGGAAAGGGGCTTTATATCTCCCAATCTGAACAAAACAAACAAGACCACAGAAAGCTAAGAAACAGGTCAGAATTAGCATGGAAGTCTTTTGTAAGAAAGGAATCACATGAAGACAGAAAACTAGATCTTTAAGGATCTCCCATGCTAAGTCATCACAAGAAAAGGACTGTAGGTTCAAGACAGTGCATTTGTCAAAGCTATCTAAACTGGCAAATTCAGGTTTAGACAATAGACAGCTTTGAAATCTTTTGACAAATGGCAGACTTTCATTCATTTGTAAACAGGCAAGACTGATCAGGATTCAAATGGCAACGATCCTTTTTAACACAAATCCTCAGGAACTGGTAAAACCAGAGTAAGAGTGAAAATGAAATGTACATGAGTTAGCACGTGGTTCGGCTGCATTCTGGTTTATTGAGTCTGACACTTCTTCCCTAGAAGAGAACTGAAGTGGGGAGAAAATTCTGATAAAATGTCTGAATTAATTACAAATCTCTTCACTACCAAATACTGCTTGGTGAAACACAGACAAGAACAAAAGCCTCTTCTGTTGGGTAAGTCTTTCTTTATCCTTTATAAGTGCTCTAAACAGGTATCTCTCTCATCTCTAACTCCCTCTGTCTCCCACTAGCTCTACCTGTTTCTAACTCTCTCCATCTCTCCCCACCTGTCTTCCCCTGGTTCACTCTCCATCCCTACCTCCCTCCTCTCACTCCTTCCATCTCTTTATTTCTCTCTCCATCCCTCTCTCTTTCTCTCCATCCCTCTTACTCTCCTACTTTCAGTTCCACGTGCCCAGAAGGAACTGTGCTCCTCCCCAAAGCCTGTACTGTGTGGAGTTTGTTACACAGCACTCTGAACTGTGTGCTGTAAAGAGCAGACTGTTACAAACAGCATGGCAGCCTTAGCTAAGGCTGTCATCACAGCACTGCTGTGGGATGGAAAAGCCATAGGAAAAAACTGCTGAGTGCTCTGCAAAGAGCTCAGTGTCATGCCAAGATGTCTCCATACATCAGCAGCACTGACAGACAGGGGTCCTGCATCTCCCCTCACTGGCACCGGGGAACAAAGCAGGAAATTGAGCTAACTCACCTTCGTATCGAGAGCCTTTTTTATGCTGATTCTTCTCTGAATTCTGGCTTCTCCTCTTTCAATCTGAGCCATGATCTTCTCTATGTCTTGAAGTTCATTGCATCTTTCCCAGAACACAGCTAAGGAAAGAAAAACTGGTTAGTTTCTTATCATGGACTGTAAAAGTCAGAAGTTTAACATTTAAAAAGGATGTTAGCTGTTTGTTCCTTTTACCAGAGCTTACTGCTGTGTAACAACAGACATGCCTTTAGCTGGTAAGGAACCTTCCCTTCCAGCTACCATGTGCTGCAGTACTACAAATGATATTTTGAAGAGGGTATGTGTAGGAATCTTCAGTTTAAAAGAGGTGCAATACAGGCCAGAAAGATTTTTGTGAGTCAGCCTCATCATAGGAAAAAAAGCTCTTTCAAATGGAAACTGATGTAACAGGATAGTTTTATTAAGAGAAGCAAGAGGGCAACTGAGTGCCTAAAGACATGCAAGTGCCTAAAGGATAATTTAGTGTTTAAATAAGGGGTTTTTTGAGAAGAATTTTTCACATTTTCAACCTTCTCTACACCTTTTAGAAATGCAGTGCCAGGACTCTGTAGCTACACTACAGTGGAAAAAAGTTCTGAGACATGAGAGGTAAGCAGCCAAGAGGACTCAGATTACAAAACCCAGTGGTCACTGCATGTTCAATCATGGTGTATTTACTGTGTTCTGCTCTCGAGGAGGAGGTAAAGGTTAACTTCTGGTTAGTGAATATAAGGAAAAGGGAAATCTCTCCAGCTAAGCAGCATTTCTCAGCATTTCCTTTCACAAAAATTAACAAGAACTGAAGGCAGTGCTACCCAGTTAGACTCAGGATATAGTGAAGTGGCTCAGCAGGAGTTTACATGTGCATTTTAGTACAGCCTTAATTAAACAGGTGCTAATGATGGTAAAAGCCAGATCAGCAGGCCCAAAATTCATCAGTGTAATTCTAGCCTAAAAATCTTCAATAGCAGTGTAAGAAGTTCTCAGCAGTAAGATGCTACAGTGTCCAAAGGAGGAGCTCAAATGAGGCAAGCAGAGTTAGGTACTCTCAGAGCTGAGTACAGAATTAAGTTACCTGAATACTCAATGACTTCCTCTGGGGTTTTTCCTTCGACTTCTCGTGCTATATTTTCAATGTCATCACGGCCCCACTTCTCATTGGCTTTGATGAACTGGTTGAAATCTCTCTTATTCCAGTTAGTGAAACCCTGTACAGCAATCAAGAGGAAACACAACACAGAGGTTCAGGATTTGTTCATCTCCAAATTTGATTCAATAGGTTTCTTCAAATTGTCTGTAACACTTCCATCATTCTACAGCGTTAAACCTTTTCTTTGCAGTTTAATTTTGTAGAACTGTTGTTATACTGCAGTCACTGTAGTTTCTCCATTTAAATAGTGCATAGTGACTAGCACTAGTTTAGTTACCTAGTAATTTCTCATAAGTTTTCAGCTGATAAATCAATCCCTCCTCCACATAGTCTCTGCATAGGATTGTTTTCTAAGAAAAAAGCTTGCTCAAGTGAAGCAAGCAGTGTCTAGAATGGCTTTTGTCTTGTCAAAAAGGCCCCCCGAGTGCCTCACAGACACCTCAGCCATTGCACCTGGTCACTCTCCCTCAGAAGGACTAAAGCTATCTTGTGGTGATGATACTCAGCAGGGACACAAGTAGCACTGCTGAAGTTATGAGCCGAAGTAGGTTCATTTCATATTACCAGTAACTTTTACAAGTAGTGGGAAGCAGTAAGTTCTGCCAGCCATGTTGTGATTGAGCCACAGCTTACTGGACTGTACTGATTCCTGACCTCTGTGATTCTGGTGTCTCCAGTGAGCTGTTCCAGCTCATTACTACGCAAGCAAGAAATCCTGTCCTGTAATTCCGATCCCCTGCCAAAATACAACGTGTAAATACAATATCCAAATCAGGCATATCAGGCATTCACCTGGTTTAAATTATTTAAATATACATGCTTCCTAATTATATACCTATTCAGCTCACATCCTTTTTGAGAGGGGCACTATCCTCTACCAGATGTAGTTTAGGAAAACTGTTCAGACTCCAAGATTCACTTCCATATGGATATGAAACTGAGGCAGAAGATGTGCATTAAATAACGTGGAATGCAACACACTCAGCTCTGCAGCCATTCTGCAAGGTCCCATGGAAAGACATCACAGTCTACAGTCTGCATTCCTTGGATTCAGGAGAATCCAAGTGCACTAACTTGGTGTATGTTCCTCAAAGTTATCCTATGACATAGGCCTATTACAAACCTAATGCTAAAAAGAAACTCCTTTCAGTCAGAACTAAAATTTGCAGAAGTGTTAACTATGGCACATGCCAATCAGTGACCAAGAAATGTTCCCATAATGCTGTGAAACACAAAACAAGCTTCAGCTGATTTCAATCTCACTGAAGACCCAACTATACCTGGGTTAGAAGTTTCTCTTTTTCTTCTAGTTCTTCATCATTAAGAGGTTCAGCCTCATCAATCTTAAGCTGCTCTTCCTTTTGTGCTTGGGCTGCATTTGGGAGATCAGGATTACGAGGTACCTGAAAGGTTTTGCACTTTGTAAAACTGAATAATTTTTTCACAGCTAATTACTAATTGTCACCTTTCTGTTAATATAACCTAATAATTTCTTCAGCTCAACATGATTTCATTCCATTTAAATTATTGTGAAAGTACTGGAAAAGTACATATTCTCCTACTGTTGCATTAAACTGTTCCATTGTGGGAATTTAGAGAATCACACAGAAGGGACTAGACCTTAAAGATCACCTCTTTTCCAACCTCCTGCCATGGGCAGGGACAATTCCACTTAGATATGGCTGCTCAAAGCCTTGCCCAACCTGGCCTTGAACACTTCCAAGGATGGAACATCTCTTGGCAAATGGTGCCAGTGCCTCACCACGCTCCCAGTGAAGAATTCCTTCCCAATATCCAACCTAAACCTGCTCTCTGTCAGTTTAAAGCTGTGCCCTTGTAAAAAGTCCCTCTCCAGCTTTCCTGTAAGCCCCTTCTAGATACTGAAAGGCTGCAATCAGGTTGCCCCAGAGCCTTTTCTTCTCCAGACCAAACAAACCCAACTCTCAGCCTTTCCTCTTGAGAAAAGTGGCTCCATCCCTCTGCTCAAGGAAATTCTTCAGTTACCTTGTAACCAATTGTTTTCCTGTAGTAGAGAATCTCTTTTTCCAATAGTTCAAACAGGCGAGGAGGAAAGAACTGGAAGTCCTGTACATTTGGCTGTTTTGGAGGCCGTGGAGCCTGAAACACAAAGGTTGCATTTGGCTTCCTTTCACATCCAGAATCTGCTTCCTTGAAAGAACTGGTTTAAGTTTATGAGCAAACAAAAAGCTTTATTGTTACAAAAATGCATTGTCTTGACTTGGGGGACAAAAAAGTCACACCATGCAAGAGACACCAACCACCACAAAGAATTCTAAAAGTAAAAGACCAGTGAGAGAAGGGGAAGAGAGGTCTTTTGGGATGAGGTGGCTGGAGGAAAAGTCACACGTGTCTAAAGCCTCAATCTTCGACAGGAAAATTTACAGCTGCTTAAATAAGAACCAGAAGAAAATTGATCTTAGCCCTCCCCTAACATCTTACAAGTTTCATACTGTTCTTACTTTTTTCTCACGGAAGTTCATCTCGAGTCCCTTGGAATTTTTTTCTAAATTTAAATAGTCTCTCTACTTTATAAAAGTCAACAGAGCAGTTTTTATTGCTAAAGACCTATTTATTGCTTACAGCTTTAGCCATTTACCATGCGCATTTAAACAATTTATTTCTTCTCATTAGTCAACCCACCTTGGGTGCTTTTGGTTCACTGACTCGAAGAGCCTCTCTGAAGTAAGCATCCACAGCATAATTGGCTTTTCTTTCTCTTTTAGGTGGTTCAATCCACTCTGTAAATGCCAGCTATAAAAAACAAAACCCACCACCCCCAAAACAAAAAATTAAGTCTTGCAAGATCACCAGACCAGTTACAAGGTTTATATAAAATTAGATCTACATCTATTTTATTAATAAGCATTATAAGTGTTTTCATTTAAACTATTATCATAGATGACACTGTATTTTACCCAATATCTCTTAAATAAGTATGATTAAAACATGCAATTTAGTGCATTCCTCCAAAAGAAACTTAAAACATTACCTTCTGTTTTTCTCTGTAGTCTTCCCCTTCAAAATTATACACGCTAGATTCAGTATCCATAGTAAAATTCCTAAGGGAGCTTTCACCCATCTTTGAAAGTTTTTCGTTCATTTCCGCAGTCTTGGACGGGGGATACAGAAAAGAACAGTAGCCATTTGGATGGTACTTCATTATTTAACATCTCATTCCCAGATAGAACGGGAGCCATTTTGGAAGGCACGTCATTATTAAACACCTCATTCCCAGAAAGGAGCCACTCTGAAAGGTACTTCATTTTAAAACATCCCATTGCCAGAAAGAAGAGGAGCCATTCTAGAAGGCACTTGACTATAAAACATCTTATTGACAACATCAGAAAAAACAAACATGATCAAGCAACATAAAAACCCTCCACAGCAAAACCCTTTTCTCTCCAACTTGGAATCAAGTTATCACCCAGAGACTCACTATCTTGCCATCACATCTAAACCTACACGTGGGCTTCCCCTTTTCAAACCTTCTCACCTTCTTTGCCCCTCTTTCCAAAATGTGATCAATATCTTCATCTGTAATCTCACTGTCCTTTGAGGCAAACACGTGTGTCGCTCCATGTCTGATCATTTGCAGCATTTCATCCTTTCCAAGTTTATTCAGGTTTTGATCCACCAATCTTCCTAAAGATAAAAACTTGAGGATAGCAACTCACTAAAGAGTTTATGTTATGGAAAGAGCAATACAGGATTTTTCTTCCCCTTGTATTTCCACATACAAGCTATATATTGCTGGTTCCAAGCAAGTCAACCAAAGTTATCAGAAAAAGGAAAGGTTCTCATTTCCCCAATTTAAAGGAGAAGGTGAGTGCTTTAAAAATCTGACTACGTCCACTTTTATGCATGTATGACTAAGGAAGTAAGCAAAAAGTTACTGAGGAAATGCCTACTCCTAGGGTAAAATAAATTTTCAAGTGGATGAGGCCTTTGCACCCTCTCTTCAGAGTTCAGCTGAGGAAAAAGCAACATTCCCACTGGCTCTTACTGGCTGATTCCACCATGGTTTACAAAGGGAGAAGAAGGGAGTTGCATCCTAGATGCCCAGTGCCTTCCTGCACTTGCCTTGCTGGATGACGATGGAATCCAGGCGCAGTTTCATCTCCGCGCGCTCCACTATCCTCTCCTCCACGGTGTTGTCTGTAATGAACCTGAACACCCGCACAGTCTTGGTCTGGCCAATCCTGTGCGCTCGATCCTGCCCAAAACAGTCACAAAAACCTCAGCACCTGCCTTCCAGCATGACTGCATCGTTAGGCTTAACATTCTCCTTATTCCCAGCACACAAATTTACAAAACAGAACAGCATAGGTTACTTAAATGTTTACAGCTATCCGTGGCTTCCCAAGATAATAATTTTTATTTACACTGCAAGCTTTAGGGTCTTTTTTCAATAACACTGACAGTGAGTCTGTCTCTATGTGTTATAGCTAAAAAATACGAGGTTTTGGGATTTTTTGTTAAATCACACAGGGGAGAAGACTTTGATGCTTCTGACCTTAAGCTGCCTTTCTCAAAATCCTTCAGTAGTGCCATGAATAGTTCAAGGAAAATACAATACCCTGCCTCTCCTAACCAGCAAAACATGAACCACTGTGAGAATCAGTATTCTCAACATACACCTGTAGTGGTAGCTGGTACCGCCTCACTTGAGCTTCTAGACACCAGTTCCATCCTTCTTTTGAAGTAATTTTTGCTGGAGTACTCGAGACCCTACAGCTTAACTGAAATAATTAAAGAGATTTCCCAAACTTGTCACTGAAAGGCCTCGTTTGTAAAAAATAAAAAAAACATTGGCAGTTTTTATAGCTTTGCTTTCTTAGGTCTAATGTCCTTTACATGTATCCAGGATGGATATACATGCAAATCTACTTTAAAAAAACCCTAAAGATAGCTGCTAAAATGAGATCCTTCCATTACCAGCAACATAAAAGCAGTTTTTGAAAAGTTAAATTCAACTTTTCTTTATCTCATTTTCAAGATCTCAGGAAAAACAGTGCAAACATATTCACCTCCACTCTCCACAACAGTAAAGTTTTAAAGCTTTATAGTTTTGGGATTAACAATCTAGATTTATTTCATTCTTACTTAATTAAGTAGGCTGTTTTTGTTAAATCATACTGAGAGGTGTAGCATACACCCAGCATTTCCCACTGTATAAAACATAGGATAACTCAAATGTGACTAAGGACTAATGGTTCCACACAGTGGAAGCTGCACTTGAACTGAAAATTGGTCTTACAAATTCTACTCCTGTGCTAAAATGGGAAAATAACACATTTCCAGCAAAGTTCTATGAGAAAAAGAAAACAAAAATGAAATTTCCATCTGGAATTTTACCATAGCCTGGAGGTCTACTTGTGGATTCCAGTCTGAATCATACAGAATTACAACATCAGCAGTAGCCAGATTGATTCCAAGACCTCCTGCTCGTGTACTCAACATAAACACAAATTTTGAGCTGTCAGGATCGTTGAATGCATTAATGGAAGCCTAAAGAAATGAAAAGAAAGTATCAGTTAAACAGAATGTTTCACAAGTACTATTTTTACATAAATATGATCCTTAAAATTGTAAATACCTGTCGTTCATTGTGAGGAGTTTGTCCATCCAGCCTGCAATATTCATAATTCCTCCACATACAGTAATCTTCCAAGATATCTAGGACTCTTGTCATCTGACTGAAGATTAGAACCCTTGAGCCTGTTTGGGTAAAAAGGTTTCTTATGCTTTCACCAAAACATAAGATTTAACAAACACTGCAAGTCTGCACTACCAGAAAAGGAAGGAAGGCAATTCCATGTACTAAGAAGAAAAGTAGTTTGAATTTCAGACCCCAAACTACAATGCAGGGCTGCAGCTGCTGCTGTCACAGCACATCCCAAAAATGGGACATGTTTGTCTTACTTGGACATGTCACTGTCTAATGGCTGCCTTCTCCCTTTTTGTGTTGTACTCCTTAAGAACAAGTTCCCAGACACAGCAGAGTAAGATGGTAACACAAATATAAAAACATGAGCAAGTATAAAGAATAAAATTTTGAAGTATTTGTTTTGGATTTAAGATCTCTAGAAATAAAGTGAACTCTTCTTAAAGACTTGTCAGTTTACTTATCTATCAAGGCAACTTAAAAAAAAAAAGTTCAGTACTTTTTGCATACACACTCAACCATTTCCAGTCAACTGGAGAAATTTAAATAAAACACAGGATATAACAGTTTCTACTTCTTTTTGTCCTTTGGACTAAAGGATTAATTATTGAACTCTTTTGTTTAAAATTATAATCTTATTTGAGACCAGGCCGGTATTAATTACAACTCTCATCAGTAAACCTTGTAACAGGAAGAAACCAAGATCAAAAAAAGCACACACTTCACATCATTCAGTTGTTTGGTTTTTAGTGAAAAGATATACAGCCACAGCTTGGATGATACAAAGTACAGGTTACTTTTATACTACAGAAGACTTGAGGTTTGGATGTGGTTTTGTTTTTCTGCCAAGTGTCCCCACTCTCAAACTTACCTCCAACTCCCTTAGCAAAGTTACTAGAGTAAGCATAACTCAAAAAATAATGAATTAAAAATTTATTCCAGTGTCAAAAACTTTGTGGCCAATGAATTTTACAGTAATCCATTTCAAAGCTTTGTCCCTACTATCAAATAACTTTAAAACAACTCAAGAGTTCCCCTATGTCTGCATGTTTATAGAATACACTGAAAAACCTCAGGTGCTGCTCAAAATCACATCCAGAAAGACCAACAAAAGGATTCTGAATTTGAAATGGTCCTCCATGGCAAATCAAAGGTGTGGCTAAAATACTACACGATTATATTTCAAACAGCTAATAAGACTAAGAAAATGTAAAGCCCTGATTAAATGATGTTTCTGTGGTCTCAGCTGGGATGAAAAAATGGAAAAAAAAGAAAAAAAAGAAGAAATCAAAACACTTCAGCACAAAAAGCCATATTCATAATGGACTATTGATCCAAGCTGGTATCATACTAGAAATCAACAATAATCCTGGCTAAATTCTGCTGGTTTTTGCTCAGAATACACAGAAACATCACTGAACCAAAAAACTCTCAAAACCCCAGAAAGGAGGTGCATACCTTGTTCTTTCAACTTAGGTAGCAATTTGTCCAGAACTACCATTTTGCCACTGTTGGTGACCAAATGCATGTCTGTTGTGTAAGGTGGGCCAGGCTCTGCTCCATCAAAGAGGTAAGGGTGGTTGCAGCATTTCCGCAGCTGCATCAGGATGTTCAACAGTCTCATCTTGTCCAGCTTCCCAGCCGAGTTCAGGATATCTATATCCTTCATCAGGATTCGGGTATACCTACAGCAAAGAAAGGAAAAAAAAAAACTTTGGTTCACTCTAAAATGAAACTGGTCTGTCTTCAAGCAGCAAATATTGTCAAAAGCTCACTCTACTCTTCATTTACTCAGGTAAATCTCCCTGAAATGCATGGTTCTGTCATAGCAGTGTCACAGAGAAACAGGTATAAATTGGGAGTACAGTAGAGAGAATAAATTGAGTTCCACACAACCTTCAAGTCACAGACAGCACATTCCTCCTGAGCCTTAACCACAGCCCAGCCAAGCACATGCATTAATTACCATTCTCGCTGCATTTTGCTGAGGCCCACATAAATTTTAACTTCCTTTTTTGGAGGCAGGCTTTTCTCCACATCAGCCTTGATGCGACGGAGAAGGAACGGACGTAGCACCTGAAAGAGGTTCATAATTAAATGCATTTTGGAAACTGAAACACTGATCAGGTCAATGAACAAAACACAGAGCAGATATTCTCTATCACAGATATCAGACATATTATTAGACAATCTGAAAAAGCAACCTGTATGGAGAGGTTATTTGCTGTACATGGGATATACATGTACTTTCTTTGAAAGACCCAAAGATTAGGTCAAAATCATCTTTTATATGGGTCTGTGTCCTCTGACTTAATTTTGCTTGACTGAAGATCTGTGGAATAATCTCTCTAACCCTAATAGTCTTTCATAAGAAGCATGAGAAGAATTATTTAGGATTTAACCTAGGTAAATGTAGCACTTGTACAAAAGGCAGAAGGACTCACCATATGAAGGCGCTCCACCAGTTTTTGATCCCCTAGACAGTTGTTGGTATCAAACCACGAATCAAAATCCTGCATCAACAAAATCATTGGTTTATAACAGGCTTCCATGCAAGGTGCAATGGCACCACAATGGTGAACAAATACAACTCTCATACAGCCAGGAAGTAAAAGAAAAAATTACCCTACTTGGCAGATTTTACGAAAAGCTCTGTAACAGAAACATTTCTAACACAATCTATCACTTATCAGTAACTGACATCCCCAACTATACATATCCAGGCCTATTTTCAAATCCAGAAAATTGGCAAAATTAATTTGATTAGCAGAAATGAAGACTTACTTCAGCTGAGTTAAAGACATCTGGCAAAAGGAAGTTGAGAAGTGCCCAGAGTTCATGTAAATTGTTCTGAAGTGGAGTTCCAGTTAATAGGAGCCGGTTGGTAGTCTTGAATTCCCTCACAATTTCTGATAACTGAAGGACATTGAGACATGAGCAAACATAAAACAGTATTACTCCCCACATCACCACCTAATGACCAATAAAATCTTTTTCGGTGTAAAATAAATTACCTTTGATTTTTCATTTTTAATCCTGTGGGCCTCATCTATAACAAGGTATCTCCAGTTGAACTTTTTGAATACTGACTTCTCTTTGATAAGCATTTCATATGATGTTACACAGACATCCCATTCTCCAGGCAACAACACATCTCTCACAAAGGCAGCCTAGGTAACAAAGTGACAGCTAGTTACTGAGGCTTTGTCAAATTTAAGTAAAGAGAACACGGCAGCACTGTTACAATTTTCCCATTTTAAGTCTCCTGAAGGCAGTGTCCTGCCTTCATAAAAGACTGCCAATCTTTGAACAAGAAATTACGATAATAAAGTGATGAAGCAATAGCTGGGCAACGCACACATGAATTCCAAGCTGCTTATACCCCAGGGAGGCAGCACTGTAGATCTTAACCCACTACAAATCCAAGTAACATCCTTCCCAGGGAAGGAAAGGGAAAGGACAGCAAGATCACATGCTGGATTTACACAGGAATACACAGGAAAAACCACCATATCCAAACTCACTCGCTGGTCTTTGTCACCGATCAAACAAACCGCTCGAAGTGTTGGTACCCATCTCTTGAATTCATTCATCCAGTTCTGCAGAGTGGACTTGGGAACTAACACCATGTGAGGTCCAGGAATGTTTCTGTAGTGTTTCATATAGCCAAGGAGAGAAATTGTTTGCAGTGTCTTCCCAAGACCCTGTAAGACACATTAATGTGTTAGAAAAAAGAAAACCTTTCAGAGAACACCTTTTAGAAAACCCAAGAGTGAGCTCCAGGTACAGCAGCCTAAATAAATGAGGGAGATACAAAAAGGGCATGGAAGTTTTGCAGGGCTTCCCACATTTCATTTTTTTGAAACCTTGGATTTTGAAGATAGAATCTTGCCTTACCTTTCAAGTAAGACAACTTGTTAAAAGCACAAGGAAATATTATTTCCTATAGCTTTTGTTTTGTAGACTATGGTTTACTCAGGTTATTCAGAGGTCAAACTTTACAAACTGGACTTATGTATTTTCTTAAACTTGCCAAAAAGTAAATAAATTAAGAATCCTTGGGAATTTTTAACTGATTCCATTGATTAAGCATTAATATTACTAACACTATCACCATAATATTATACATTATCAGTATTATATTATTAATGCTTTATAATAATAAATATGTTCTTAATTAATTCTTAAAAGGAGGCTTCCACAGGCCAGGAATTACATCAGTTTCTGTGAGGAAAGAGACAAACAAGTGTAAAAAACTGCATAGAAGAAAGCAAATACTTTCTTTTTTTCAAAGAAGAAAACAAATACTGAATGTGTGGTAAAACACAGAATCTTCAACATATAATTTTAGCTAAAACAAAACTGAGGAGAACTGAAAAATCAGATCATTTCTATACTTTAAGTAATTCAAACATATGATTCAAATGCATGGGAATTAAAAACCCCAAACACCATCAGCACAAGTCTTTGTCTTCCAAATAAACAAAATCCAGGTACAAGATGTAGAAAAGCGTTTACAGGCTGTGTGAAATGCATTAATAATTTCAAAATGGATAATACCTAAAAATAAACAAAAATATTTAGTAATAATATTTAATCTCTTTAAGGTTGTAAAGCTTCCAAGGTGATTTTGTTAAAACAACCCTGCTCCACTTAGCCAAAAAAAATCCTCTATTCATAAGCATGGATGTTTAAAAAAAAACTTGATGTATTTAAAAGTGAAGTGTGCTACTAAACAGTAATTTAAATTTATTTGTCTCTAACTTATCATGAAGTTTTATTACACAGAAATTACAAGATACGGGAAATGCAATACACTGAAATTAACTAGATTTCAGATTTTTGTTTGTTCTTTTCTACTCCTTATGAAAAAGAGATACATCTAAAATTATTAAGGAGATCAAAACACCTGCCTTTGCCACTACTACGATTTCATCTGCATTCATCCTTTATCTTTTGGGGGAAAATAAACAACAGAAGCAAAAGCTACTATGGCCAGTGCCAACTGAAATGCCCATGGTCATGCTCTATGAGAAATTATAACACAGCTCTCTAGCTACATCTATCTTGGCATCATTTTTCCCAGAAAATTCCCACTGCTGTAGCTGTTCTGTGGACATCAGTCCATAGAGGACACTCATATCCTGCTATCTACACAACAGGGAGTGTTTCCACATTTGTTGCCCTTTTCATATATGACACTCTCCTCACAAAGGCAGCTGGAGAATACCATAACAAAACACCTGCAATTTAGAGAGTAAGAACAGAGGACATGTCATTATATGGAACAATCCCCCTCCACCAACTTCATCCTCCTAAAAGTTCATAGATTCCCTTTCTAGAAGTCTATTTTTGAAACCCGCCTGCACTATTTATTTAAATTAAAATACCTTTGGCACTTTTAAAATTAGTGACTTTAAACACACTAGAAGAATAAGACTGGTAAACTACATATATTGCATTTTGTGCTATTAAAATTCCCATATATATACACACTGCTGGACTAAAATGGCATTGGATTGCACGTGTTGTTAAGTGATCCTAAACACTGTCTCTGTGCATACCATTTCATCTGCCAGGATGCCATTGATGCCATTTTCATACAGAGAAATGAGCCAGTTCAGTCCTCGGATCTGGTAATCACGCAGCTTTCCCCATTTCACATCTAAAAGACATCAGAGAATAGACTAAAAGATATACAAAAACTTAGGAAAGAATTTCACCACTTGTTGGCTGCTTACTGACAGCCATTACCAAAGCTACAGAACAAAATCAAGTAATAAATTCATGTAATAAATTCAAGGACAATGAAGAGTTGAGACAGCAATATGTTAATTTTGTTTCTGCAAGCTGCTGCAACAGCTTTGTTTTCTGCAAGAACCCAAAGCACATGGAAATTCTAAATCTATCATCACTGTCCAAATCAGAACACAGCCAAACACTAAAACAAAAGAATACTGAACTCCATTAAATGAACTGGAAGCTGTTAGGTGCTTTAAATGATATCAGAATAAAGGTTACATATGTAAAAATTACAAGACGACAGACTTAAAAACTCTTTCCTATTAACTGAAATGCAGCAACTGGATTTCTAAAGGACAAGATTCACTGGACCATCTTTCTAGCCTGAATGAAAATAAGAGTTCCTCAATAATACATTTTGTACCATTAGATTGGTGCTGGATTTCTTTTCCTCCCTCTCCTGTCCCACCAAATTATTTCACTATCCTTAGAGAGTATGCAAATCAAGTTCATTTTAAACATTTTGAAGAAAAAGAACAGGGAAGAAAAAAAAAAAAAGGGAAGGAAACATACATGATGGTGATTCCTCAAATCGAGTGCAGACATTTGTTGTCTTGGAGCTTTCTGTTAACAGCTCCTCATCCTCTTCTTGCTCTGTTCTGCGGTGCCGGTAGCTGGGAAAGTCCAAGAAAGTAGTAAGATTGTGGGGAAACTGAAAAGGCATCAAGTTGCTGTGAAATAAATTCTAATGTACATTAAAGTATATATTGCAATACAGAATGCAAACACCTAAAGAAATTTCTAGCATGAGTCTTCACTCCAATTCTTGTTCAGCAGGCTGAAATATCATCCCAAAGTGACTGGAAAGGGATTAATGTGTGCATCAGGAAACAAGACAGGAAACAATACTGCACTTAAATTCTGCTGCCCCTACCAAACACTGCAGCCACACAAGTGGCAATGCAGGCAATCCAAACCTCTAGATGTACAATTTTCAAGCTGTTGCATTTTGATGTTCTCCCTGAGCCACGACTGCCTTAATTTTATGTCCCTGCTTTTCTTAATGCTGGAAAGCTTTAGCATCATCACAAATCTCTTGTAACTCCTTGAATACTTAAGCAATCCTCAACTTACAGGTGGGAAGTTAAAAAAAAGGCACACACACTGACACAGGACAAAAGCTTAGCAAGTTCCACTTTTAAAGTACAATAAAATCTTATTTATAGTACAAGTTGGCCTATGTGTCATCACTCACTCGCCAGCTGACAGCAGAGTCTGTTTCTCATCCTTCTTTATTCGAGGACGTCCAGGTTTCATTTTTAAAGGTGAAGTTGGAGTTTTCTGAGCAGCAGGTTGAATGAAATGAGCAAAGAGCTCAGTCTGCTTCAACAGATACTCAAATCTGTTTGCTCTGTCTGTTTGCTGGTGACAAAGTAAAATTAAATGGAACAAGTGTGAGACATTCCAGTATGTATTCATTCAAAAGAAAAAGCAAACAACTACCTTTTAAATACAGATTCACATTACTTTACACACATCACTACAACACCAAAGAAGAGATGAGTAACATCAATACACCTGCTGCTGACAGATTCAGCACTCTTTTTTGGGGCCAAATCTCATCTATACTACGCAGCAAGATCAAAGCTGCAAGACAGACCAGTGCCAAGACTAAAATCTAACTTTGGCACAAAGATTGCACAAGTCTCACTAGATAGGGCCAGAGTCCTCTTAAAAACTTTCTCCTATCAAAAGTGATAGTTCCCAGTCCTAGAAATTTCCCCTCACCTATCACACACAGGATTCCTCATTGTACTAATTCATCTCTCACCAAACTGGCCACGATGGCTCCCCATTGCACTGGTGACGTGCCTGCTCAGCAAGATACAGCTCCTCCCTGGGCTGTCAGATAAGCAACAAAGCTGGCACCAAAGGGGGCAGTGAGGGCACAGCAGCTCATAGCCACCAGCCACAGCATCTGTTTCAGTAGCAGAGACCTCAGATATGCCCAACTCATCGGGCTGCCCCTTTGATAGGAGCTGCTGTTTCTGCTGTACACGAAAGATTACAGCACACAGTATTAGTATCTGGAAGGTCCAGCTTCTTTGAGACAGGTTCCATTTGGAATCAACACACCTTGCCAAGCCCAGACCAAAACTTTGAACAGACAAACAAGCCAAAACCAACTCCAAGGCTAACAGTAACCACTCTGACATTCTGCCAGCTGCCACAGCATAACCTGTTATTTAGCAACTTGCAGCACAGCCACAGGAAGTCAGTTTTCTTAGCAAAAAGGAACATATGTTCCAGGCTTCTGCAAGAGCAATGGCAGCTCTGTGTTTTCCTCCTCAGTGTGAGCAGATCCTGCACTATGGAGGACAGGCAGACAATGTGTTAGAGAATAAAGAGACCTCAAAAGAGACCTCAATGTACCACAGAGGACTCAGACTCACTCTAAGGGTATTTTAAGCTTGAATGAAACAGACACAATCAATATCCACTAAATTTAAGTTTTCCTGTCTACTCTTCATAGATTTTGTTTGTTTACTTTGTAAGAGTTTCTGAGGTTTTAACTAGGTAAGATCTCATTACCGTCCTTATTTTAAGTTCCTTTTTTGCTGGCTGTACAAAAGAGAAGTAGAAGAGATGCAGACTACACTGCAGAAGGTTCCTGATTCTAAAATTTTAGTAAGGAATCTTCTGCAAGTTTGTGCCCTGCACACAAATCCCCACACTTGCTTTCACTGCACTTGAGGATGTTCTTTTAATGGACTAACAAACATCTGTGTCTTTTAGACAGGACACAGAAAAGAACAGGCTGTACTCTGCAACCCTGAGCTATCCTTACACCAACAGAGATGCTCTTCCCATTTTTTTTTTTCAGTGCATCTCTAAAACACAACTGCCCTTGTTATTCTGTCTGTCTAGAGACTAAAGGAGACAATTCTAAGTTCACTTCCTTCAGTGTGCCAGAAAGTAGCACAAAGAAATATGCAGCAGATGACAAGGTTATTTTCAGTGGCAAGAAGAAATAACACAGGAAGCAGCAAATTATAAGAATCAGTTTCACTTTCCTGTGAAGAAATTCCACATGGAGTCACAGACACTGGTACTACCAACAGAAAGAAAGGCTAACAGGGAGCAACTGAGAAAGAAACTGTAATGAGATGGTGAGGAATGGGCAACTCTCTTACAGTATAAAAACTATAAAAAAATAAAAAATAAGGAAAATAACAAATCTTCTCCTTTATAACCTGTGAAGCACAGAATCACCACCCATCTTCAAAAACCTGAGAACTCTAATTAAAGCTTCACAAAGAGATTCCTAGACAATCTTTCCATTTCTGACTGAGAAGTAGAATGCTAACCCTTTATAATCCCCCTTGCCTACAGGATAGGCTGCTCTACAGGTAACTTTAAAACTCTGGAATGGCAAATGGTCCAAGGAGCATTCTTCTGGATATTTTTTGTTTCAAGTTACTTAAATATTTTTTAATAAGTAGACAAATCTTTATAAATCCAGATAAAGATATTTCAAACAAGCAAACAGAAAAATATTTAAACCCAGAAAAATATATTTTAAATAAGTGCATAAGTATTGAATGGCTGTACACAGTCTCAAGTATTACATACCATTTTCTCTTCATATGTAGGATCTGTTTCCAGGATTTCTTTTTGTTTTGCCAGAGATGCATCATCAAAAGACTCCTGAGACAAAGAAGAATTAAAAAGAAATATTTCTGAAAAAGGGAAGATACCCATGTAAAGGAGAAGAAGCTTGTTTCACATTGCATCAAAGCAGCAAAAGCTGGCTGGGGCACCTGATGTGCATAAATAGTAGCCAGCTCTCCATTATTTCCTATACAATTACCTGGAGATGGATCAAAGATCCCTGCCAAAGGGTGAGGGACAGAGCTGGGTCTCTGTAATCCGATTTAGCTCCATCATTAAAGCATCACATCAATGTGAATGAGGGAGACAGCTGTGGTCCAGGAGATCAGCGTGCCACTTCCAGGGTGCTGAGCCAACCCCTCCTGAAGCTGGCTCTGGGGCAGGCTGTGAAAGCACCAGCTCCAGGCCTGAAGTGAGGCTAATTTCAAGGTTTCTGCCAGATTACCCCAATCTTTGCATCACTCTGTATCAAAGGAACAAATCTAAACAAGAATCCAGACTGTAGTTTTGTCCTGAAAGCTGAGGGGGAATTTAGGAAACTGCATTTTTCTCTTACGTAGTTTACTAAATCAGATAATGTTTATCACCCACGGTACTACCAACAACAGAAAAACCAGCTGGCTGGGAGAGGGCAGCATCCCCTCATCCCCTTCCTGCCAAATCCTTAACATACTGCCTTCAATTACTCTTTTGGATCAGGGCTTTTTTATCCTTGTGTCTTCTGTCATTAGGTTAACTCTTTCCACATCATCTCCCACATGCATTTTTGTCTTCTGTTGTTAAAACTAAAAGGAGTGAGATGATCCTTCCCTGATAAACAATGCTAATGCAACATATTACAAAATAACTCTTCAAAGGGTGAGAAAAATGAAACAAAGTAGATGCTTTCAAGTGTTTATTAACCACCTGTTTAACTGAGCCAAGTAAGAACGGAGCTAAATTCAATCTTTACTGGCCAATACAGAACAAAGGAACAGGAAAAGTAAGAAAGAAATGAAACAAAGGCTGGCAAGAAACAGGATGTTTGTCAGTGGGTATTTCCTCACAAGCCTCTGGCAGGTGAGGCATGTGGAAACAGAAAAATCCTAACACAAATGTTTAATTCGCTAGTCAAAATATAAAGAATCGAGCATAAGAAGTTATGGCTAAAGCTCTTCTGAAGTCATAACCAAATCCTCTTACTCATCCCTCACCGGACTGAGCTAACACCCAGTGAGCACAAGCAGAGCACTGCTGGAACTTCTGTTCGCAATTCCTCTTTCTCCCGCAACGCCTGACCTGGGAAGCACAGCAGCGGAGCGGCAGCACGGCCATCCGAGCTCATCATCTGCTGCACAGATGACAAAACCCCGCAATTTAGCTGGAGACCAGGGAAAGCAGTCTTTCAGATGCTCACGACTCCAAGGCATTCCAACTCAAACTCCACCGTACGCCAGGAAATCCCTTCCCAAGGTAAAAAAGGCACGGACTTGGCAGCACAGAGAGCCCTCGCACACGGGCGCCTCGAGAGCACACGTTTCTGAGCCTCCACACGCTAAACTCCAGCCCGGAATTGCCCTGTTTCTGCAGGTTCGAGCAAGATTTATTTTCCCACAGTGCTTTGGCTACTTGTTCATCCGAAAAACATGGCCTTTGCAAATTTATTTAGATCAAGTAGGTTGGACAGCCCGGCGTGACTCAGAGTACAAAACACCCAGCGCTGAAAGCAGGACCGACCAGTTTCCTGCTATCATTAAAGAAACAATGATGCGATAGAATTAGCATCTCCAGGCAATCACTTCCAACCCCTTGAAATTTCTGGAACATATGCACCTGTTGCCAAAACACCCCCTCCAACAGCCCTCACACCATCTCCTGCCCCTCCAAAAGAAAAAAAAA
>VZTB01012397.1:29947-116923 GCA_013397245.1 Thryothorus ludovicianus
TTTATTTATTCGTTTTCCGCCAATATTAAAGTAAATACTCTATGTATAATGTAGAAGTAGTTTTAAAAATATGATTTTCTTCAAGGATAAAAAATAAGTTAATAAAATATCTTTGTTTTAAGTAAACTGACTGCCTATAAAAATAACACCCAGTAAAGACACCTACTACAATGTGAAGACATCTACTGCTGATATACCAACTACCAGCACCCACCATCTGTAGAAATTATAGACCAAAGCCCAAAGTAGGACTAATAAAAGAAAATAATTAAAACCCCAACCAAAAAACATGAATAATCTGAAANGGACCCAGGGACCTCTGTCACCACCCGAGAGTGCATCCCAGAGCCCCGGAGTGCACGGAATGGGATGAAACTGTTACAAATACATAGGATTGGTTTATCATTTTTATATTTTATTTATTTTTATTTATTTTATTTATTCGTTTTCCGCCAATATTAAAGTAAATACTCTATGTATAATGTAGAAGTAGTTTTAAAAATATGATTTTCTTCAAGGATAAAAAATAAGTTAATAAAATATCTTTGTTTTAAGTAAACTGACTGCCTATAAAAATAACACCCAGTAAAGACACCTACTACAATGTNAATAACACCCAGTAAAGACACCTACTACTAATGTGAAGACATCTACTGCTGATATACCAACTACCAGCACCCACCATCTGTAGAAATTATAGACCAAAGCCCAAAGTAGGACTAATAAAAGAAAATAATTAAAACCCCAACCAAAAAACATGAATAATCTGAAAAAGCAAGACCAAAAAAATAGCTGTACAAAACAATTCCTAAAAACATAAAAATTAATTCTTAAAAAAGTTTAAATATGCATATAAATCTATAAATACACAACAAACTAACAGATGTAAAAAAATATCTCTAAAACAGCAGGTGTGCTTTTGGCGAAATACCAAACACCTGGCCATAAAAATTTTGCTTTATTGTTTATCTCTTATTATTTTTTATTAAAGTTTCAAAATTTTACCAAAAAAATAAACCTAATTTTTCACAAAACTGAACAGGAAAATCTGCTTAAGAGCTCTACTATTGCACTCCGGGTGCTAACAGAGGCTGCTCAAAGGCTGACCTGAGCTAGTCAGAAGCAGAAGTCCCCTTTACTGGTTCACAACGTGCACTGCCACATTCTCCACATCATCCAAATTGCTCTACACACCTTCTGCAGATTTGTCACACCTGTAGGTATTCCAGCAATATTCACAAGTGCACCCCACTGCATCTTCCAAATCCTGAGAAACCACTGTAACCTGGAACGCTGCAGCAAAACAGACCATCTTCATGATGATTATTACAACTTTCATTCCATTGTCTTTCATTACAGACAGCCTTTAATATATTTTTTGAAGTTAAAATTATTAGCTTTGACATTTCCAAAAGACTGTGTCACTTTGTTTCTGCCAGAACTGCTCAGAAGAATAAATTCCCAGAAAAATCTCGATTTTCCTAGAATAGGATTTCTCAGCTAATCACAAATTTACTGACATATTTTCCCACTTCTTGTTGTCATCTCTTATCATAGATGAAAAATCAGTCCCTGAGCTTTGCTACGTGCTTTTCTCTCCATTCAGGGAGACAGCTTGAACTTTTAAAATACGTGCAGCAGCAAATCACACTTGACTGTGTAATTTTAGCCATCTCCACTCTCCCAGCACAGTCTTTTGTCCACGTGTTGTGCCTCAGCTCCTGCTCCCTCTCCCAGAGCTGCTCCAGATATTGCAGTGCTCTCCGTGTGTTGAGGAGCGCAGGTCAGGGTGGGAAGGGAGCTACACTCCCCCTTTCCCATTTTTCATTCTTTTGCCTCCCCAAGCAAAACCACACATGGAGAATCACTGGTGAAGGAAAATGGGGTAGAAGGCCCTTGGGCCTTTGGGGAAAGTGGTGAGGATGTTTCAGCACTTTCCACACCATCTCCCAGGATGAGACTCAAACTGACAGGATCTGGTTTGATGGGGAAGGGAGAAAAGCACAACCTCTGTTCAAATCTCTGATCCTTGGCCATCCAGCAAAACAAACAGCACCATGCCAGGGGGTGAGGGTGTTGCGGTATCTGTGTACTTGGTATCAGAAAAGATGAACATTCATCTCTACTTCAACGGGCAAAATAATTGAAATAAAAGAGAATCTTGACAAAAGCTTAAAGACAAGAGGCTCTAAATTTCTTTTTGAATTAAGTCCTGAAAGCAGAGAAGACTATGCAAAAAAACTCGCAGAAAACCAAAACAAAATCCTACCCAACAACAATAACCAAACCAGACCAAACTATCCCCCACCAAAAAAAACCCCAAAAACAAAAACAAAAAAACCAAACAAAGCAGGAAAGAGAACTTTCCAAGTTAACATGATGATGTTCATGAACACACAAAATCATAACAGTCCATACAGAGCCCACATATGAAGACCTTAAATTGAAAGCAACCAGCGGCATAAAGGAGTTCATGACAGAGGTAACTGATGTGCTAAACATCTACATTATTGTCAAATACACAGTAAAGCAAAAAATCCCCCCTCAGCCAGTATCCAACAGCAGAGACAACTAATTATTAACAAGCTTATGAAGTTAGTAAAGAACAGTTTAATTACAGATTTTTGTCAAATCTCTTAGGTGACCTGTCTTTCACTTTTGTTGCTTAGTTGTGCAATCATAACTTTAATTAATACTCTTTAGATGGCTCCTTGTTAAACAAGAAATTGAAACACCACAAGTAAGAGCAGCTCTAAATGACACTATTAGCTGTGCAGCAATTATGCTAATAGGCATTGCTGCACATGTATCCACACTTTAAATCTTCCCAAAATTTGGGAAACAAAAGGAACGAACTGGAGTTTTTTGTGGTTGCTCCCTCAGACATATGGCAGGTAAGAGAGGGGTGAGAACTTGATTTGTATTCAGATCTTAGGGGGTGGGGTTGTAATTTTTTTTTTTTTAGTTTGCAATGCCAAAACAAGATACTAACCACGTGAGATGAGATACAGCCAGTTTTTCCTATTTCCTCACAAGGCTGATGTTGATCTGGACTATCAAGAGAAAATACAAGTGGACTTATTTCAAAGCCATCACTTCTGTCACTGTCACTTCTCTTTCAGCCTCAGATTAACAGTGCTGACAGAAAGAGGTGGTGTACATGCACACACACACAATCAACAGTCAAAGAAGCCATCAAGCTACATCTGTCAAAAAAAAAAAATCAAAAAACCCAAAAAACCCTCTGCCCATCAGCAAAGGTCGCTGTCATCAGCTTCATCATAACTGACAACACATTGATTTCCAGTATTAAAAAAAGCCATCCCCCATGAAAAAAACAGCACATAAAAACAATACCATATATTAATTTCAGTAGATTCCTCAATGCAATGGAAAAGTTTTAGAGTTTACCACATGTAGGTGCATACATTTCATCCATGTGCTCTTTAAATTTTGAGTACCATGAAGATGACGTTGAGATTTGACATTGTTCAAATTACAGTGTAGCCATCCTGGTAAAATTAACCTTCCATGGGAAACAAACAGCCCAGAATTAATCTGTTGTGCTTAAACTGTAATGAACGTTTGTGTGTCTGTCTTCAAAAAGTAGACTACAAAAATAGTGAGATGTGAAGACCAAAAGTCTTTCAAATTGTGCCCAAGCAGAAACCAGTGAATGTTTGGTAACAGGAACATGGCATGTGGATAGCATATCAGATTCTGATTGTGTCCAGTTTAAAACAAGTCCTTTGATCAATAAAATTTACCTATGCAAAAAAAAAAAAAAAATACTCCATATGGAGCCAACTGCTGATACTCATTACAGAAATCCTCAAAGAAGGGAGACTCTGTAACAAGCAGCACTCTCAGAAAAAAAAGCCCAGAATGAATACAATGCTTTGAGATTTTATTTCTTTGCTGCTATGATTAAAAACACTCAACCAAAAGAAAAAATATTTTTTTTTCAATATGTAAAATACATTTTTATATTAAAAAAATGCACAAACACTATATTACACACACAGATTCTCCCCTTTTCAAAACTCCGGGTTCTCCTGCCTCTCAACAACCAGGTTCTGCCCTGGCCCTATTTCCTTTCGTGAAGTTCACTCCTCACCTTGCAGTACTGCAACCAGAGGGAGACAGGGCAAGGAATGACTCTTGGAAAACTTACTTTGTCCAGCTATTGGCACAGCAGTTAAGCCACCTGACTTACAGAATCACAGAATTAACTAGGTTGGAAAAGACCTTTGAGATCATCAAGACTTCCTCCTGCTGCTGTTATTCTTAGAGCAAAAAGGGACTTTAAGAAGTTGGATATAGACCTTCAGTGGAAGACAAGGATAAATCTGAAAAAGAGGTGTTGTTTTTTTTTAAGCAAGACATAATACTTTAATTTTTCTATTTTAACTACATGGGCAGTTTTATCCCTTAAGTAAGAGTTCTAGTTGAATTCCACATATACACAGGTATCTATCTGCCTCTACACGCAAATTTCATACACTGATGCCTCTGCCATGGCATCTTAATCTGATTTTCATGGTTTTCTTGCCTTTCTTATGTTGCTTTGTTTCTCCTCAGTTGTGATCTGGATGAATTTTCCCCACAGTGTTTAGATACTTAAATACACATGAAAGACTTTGAAAAACACTTTGACACTTAACATTGATAAAAAACTACTTTCCTGTAACTATAGTATCAGAATAGATGGGACCTACAGGGGCTTCCAACACAGCTTTTATTGCAAAAATGGTGAGCTCTCATGTGTGCTGTGGACTGGGGCTGTTTTGTGCCACATGTGTTCCCTGAGCCCTTGGTTTTACACATGAATATGCCTTTTGTATAAGCCTATAGTCACTGCTTTGGAGTTACTGCTTTGTATACATCTTCTGAAATCCTTTCTGCAGTAGTGATTATTCTGAATCACAACAGAGATTTGCTATGTTAAAAAAACTCCTGCTCACTCATAAAAAAACAGAGCAGCTTTTATAAAATTAAAGAGAATAGTTGGGAGAAAAATCATGTCAGAAAGACACAGAAAATCAAAGTAAGACTTCACCAAAAACTAAGTGTCCTGGAGAAAATGTAACAGCATTTATTCAGACCATCACGATGCAGGGGAGATAAAAACTACTAAGAGAAAAGTCTGATATTGTGTGCTCAGAATATATAATTGTAAATAATTTTAATTTTTTAAAATTTTGTTTGGATTTTTTTTTTTAAAGCAGGATAACATCCCATTGACACAATAATAACTGCTTGCCCTAATTTCAAGTTTCCATCCTTATACACAATGCTCCTATTAAAGGAAAATCTCAAGATCTTAGAACTATCCACTGGAAATTTATCCCTAAACTTAAAAATGTTGTTGGGAGTCAGTGTTTTCTGATCCTTGATCCCAGCTTCTCCTGGTACACCAAATACTCTACAAAAAATACAGACCACAGATACCAAAAAACTGGGTGAACAGTATTCATAGCACAGCTCCCATAGGATACTAATGAGTATACTTGCATCACAATCCTAAATATTATCCTATTCGTTTTACACAGAGGAAATAGGCCCACCAACCCTCTCCAAAACTAAATTTTTGCTTCAACTCTTGATATTGTTTTTAAGCAAAGCACTTTTTCAGAGCTTGTTGGTGCTTTCCTGGCACTGGCCACAGGATCTGTGTCCCAGCTCCTAAGCTGAGCACTGGAACTGGGGGCAGCTGCAGCCCATGGTGTATGAGAGGATCAGAGGCTAAATCCTGGGTGGCTCTTTTACATTTTTCCTTCTTTTTAAAAAAGTTCAAGGGCCAAATCTATTTTGTGCTTTTTCATATTGGACTGTCAGTGAGTAGAGCTAAAGGCAAAAATGTCTTAAGGATCATCACTTCTTTCATTTATGGAGGAAAAAATACAGTTAAAACACAAGGAGTGTTTTTTGAATTTAATTCCTAAACTTATATTTACATAATTGAGTAGAAATTAGATTTTGAAAAAGTTCTTGGAACTTTTACTTACTTAAAGGGGACAGCAGAGTCTTGAATATTAAATTCTGCTCCTCAAAAGATCCTAAATGGATTTGTGTGCCTGGGGAATCTGAACCCTGTTAGACATAATGCCTTTTCAAATGCTGCTCTATGCCTAACTGGAGATTAGGGAGCTTAACTCTAAACATAATTTTATTTTCAACATTTGGGTTTGAATTATGATTATTTAAAAAAAAATTAAATATGATGACACATAATTTATAGGTATTACCACGAAGATCATCTCAGCAGAGGGTTGAATCACTGTTTTGATGCAATTAACTCCAGACTCTGAGGAACACCAGCAGACCAGTCTGAGGCTTCTCCAAACTCCCAGACCTGCATCCTCCACCTCTAACACATAATGGACAGAAAAAAAACCCCTAAACATTTAAGTTGTTCTGCATCATTTATAACTGTGCAAAAATCAGCACAAGTGCACAGAAGCAAGTAGTGATTCCTTCCTCTAAAGTATATTCTCTGAAAATAGAAATATGAAAGCTTACATATTTTAAAGTCTGGTAGGAATTGAGGAAAAATAAGGCATGTTTTTATTTTCCTCCTCCTCTGGCCTTCTGCTTAAAACAATCAAGCTGTCTGGGTACCTTGTGCAAACCCCCTACACACACACATTAAACCCAGGACCTCAAAAAGCATTTATTAAAATCTCATTAGTATTGGCCTTTCTGAAAATGTGATACACATTATCTTTTTATTTCACTGCAGATAGAACTTACCAGGAAAATGCTTGGCAATGATGAGAGATCCTGGGAGAATTCTCAAGAGTGAATCATGATGATTACTGCAAGTGCTGGCTTTATAATTGCAGGAAAACTTTGAGAGTCTCCATCTTACCAACTTGGTGGCTTATGTTCTAAACTGCACAGATTTTTTCAATATTTCATTTCAGCATATTGAAATTAATTATTTTGTGTGTGTGCACAGCAGATTACACAAATGTATACTTCAGCTAACTTGCTTCTTATAAAAAAGGTGAAGCCAGCATAGATCATCCTTTTCAAATAAAACATGGAAATTTTCTTTTCTAGACCATCTAGAAAGAAAACCACTGGCACCAGAACAGTCTAGCTCTGTTTACCTAACAAAGAGATGGCAAAAACCTTTCAACTGGTCCAAAACCTGTTCTCATGCTACTGAAAAATAACATTAGGGCTGCAGAACCATGAACATATTCTGGAAAACTCAAAATGTCAAAGACATTGTTCATAACCCTCTCTACACCTTTTTCTTTGTATCCCACTCTGCACCTCGTCAGGCTGAGAGCTGAACCCAAAATGTTTGTTCAGTTAAGGCAAAAATCCAGAAACCTCATTGCCTGGGATTTGGTTCACCTACACCCAATCAACACAATGTTTTTGTGGAACACTTATTACACTAATTGCTAGACAAACACCTTTTTTGTGGTCATGGGCTATGTTAGTATCCCCAAGTAATAAAACAAACAACAAGAACATTTAAAAAGCGTGTGGTGCAATACACAGAGATCAAGAGCAGATATAGGAAATACAGAGGATAATCTTGAAATTTAAGTTCACCTGTGGATAGTGCTGAGCTTCTTAAGGAAATACAGGTATGAAATATTTCAACAGATGAAGTGACACTATTGCTGTCCAAATTGGACACTGACATTGTAGGGCAAGACCTTGTCCTTGTGCAAATACACATCCATTCACTTTTCGTGACACAAACCTCTCTAGCTAAGGAGGGAATGGAATTTCTGTCCAGGGCTGCTAAGTTTCCAAAGTACTTTTGCAAGAATATATACATAAATATATAAATGTGTGTGTGTATACACACACACACAAACACACATACACACACACACATAAAAATTTACTGCTGCAGTAATAGCTAAACTTAAATTTCACTGTGATCAAAATCTTACTTGGCTCATAGTGCACTGTAAAAGTTACAGAGGTGCCCATCACTCTCTAATTAGCTACAAGAAGTGATGAATTCTAATTCTGCATTACTTAATCAAAACAGCCATACTGTAATTTGTCTGTACTCCCTAAGTGTGGCACTATGCCACAACTGTCATACATGAATGGACTGTTATTATTTTTTTACAACTGTCAGTAAGGAAAAGGACTAATGATCACATTTTCACCCTTTCAATGTCACATCACAAAGTTTTAGTGGAACAGAGCAGCTGTGTTTGCACCTGCACCTCATGAGGTAATAGTGATTATATCACAGTGTATGAAAGTGTGGCTATTGGTACTTACCAGATAAAGAAATGTTCAGATCACACTATGGAGTGACACCAAATCAGCTCTCAAGTCAAAACCAAAAGTTTTCTTTTGTTTTTTAAGTGCAAGATGTTGTGTATTTGTAAAAGACACACTGCACACATATATTTGTGATTTAAAATTACACATACAGCAATGAAAACTGTATCTGTAATTGGTAACATATAGTTGGAGTGAAACAAGAGAAAACTTACCTATATGAAAAAAGAACACGACAAGCAACATTGACAAACTACTTCCGCACCAGTATCTACTGGAGTTTCCACCAGCTTGCCTCCAACTAGAATGTCCTCACAAAAGTAGTAACTGGATGTGACACAGGGCTGATAACAGTTTCACTTGCTTTCTACCACCTACAACTTTAGGAGTCACATTTTCAATTTTATATTCACATCCTTAGACCATCCAAGAGCTCAGACAGATCTGCACCCTGAAGTCTCTGCAGCTTCACTGGTGAAAGTGAGATGTATCATCAAAAGTTAATATCACACCTCTGCTTCTGAACCCACCGTGGACAATGTGTCAGTATGGAAAATGTAATACTGGAGTACAGGAGAGAAAACTGCTTGGAAATCTAATTAAAGAGAAATTGTAGACTTCTTCCTTGAAAATGTTGCACTGTCTGTACAGTGTGGAAACTCCTGTTTTTCTTAACAAAAGAATGGAGGAAAGCCTAGAAATTAAGAGTGGACTCTCAATCACAATAAAAAATAATGTTGTGAATTCTGCCAAATTTTAAATGAAGGAAGAGCAAGTGTAACCTGTAAATCAAGGACAGGTATCAGCAAACTTAGAGCAAACCCATCTTCTATCACTAGCTCAGCAAGAGAGGCCAGCCTAGGAGACTGATTTTTTTCTTGGCTCTCAGAAGAGTGGGAATTCACGTTATTTGGCTCCTTGGTGCAGGGTTTTAAATCAGAGATTAATGTTAAAAATTGTTCTAGCTATATATATATAGGTACTAGGTGGTAATCTACAATTTTGACAAAATGTGGTTGGTGTCCAGGCACCTTCCCCGACACACTGACATCCGTTTGCCGCTTCACAGGACAGAGTTTACACATCAAAACAGAACAACTTGATTTATTTAAAATTCACCTCAAAATGCATTGTGTTTAGTTTCTTTTTTTTTTTTTAAATGAACATTCAAAGCATCAAAATATTACTAATTTAAAAAGGACCTTTGCTAAGAATAAGACAATTTACATACTGTAGATTGTGGCTGTGAGGGGAGAGAAACAACCAATGGTAGATTAGGCACAGTACGAAGGCCAACATACCAGAAAACAATGTAGCTTTATGCTTAACTTTTAAATGGTCTGGACAAAATAAAACAATTGGGCAGGAAAATGAAACCAACCACTTACTTGAGGGCATTTGTATAAAACAAAAGTGTTAGTAAGTTTTCTATCTAGACCTAACTCATTCACGTATTTAAAGAATTCTAGCTTCTTCCAAATAACAAAAAATGTTTCTAAACCAAGGCAGATTATTATTTGGAACTGGCATAGTAAAATAAAGGATCACAGTATACAGAGCTTAAAATCCTGTACCAGGAAAGAGCAACAAGTGGTTTACAAGGGGATCATTTAGGTATAGTATCTAATTTTTAAAAACAGAGATATAAAATATCAGTTGCATAGGGATTTAAATATAAGGCCAAGCAGGAGATTAAAGTAAAATAGAGCTCATAAGAAGGGCACTATGGTGTTAAAACATAGTATTTCCATTTGAATTAATGTCTAATTCAAAATCACAGTATTTTGCTAGTACTACAAAAAGTGAATGTCAAACTGTCCCATTAATCTTGAACTGAAAACTGACATTAGAACTTCTAAACAGTACAAAACTAAAGCTCATTGTCTAAACCTGATCAGTGTATTAGCACAACGGTGCTTGGTACGTACCTGATTTATATACTCTACCTTCTGTAAATAATATAAAGGTTATTTCTTGTTAATAAGTGTGAGATCACAATATTACTGCATGCCATCAGTGGTTTGCAGACTTACTTGACATTTAATTAGTCAGTCTTTGAAAGTGTAAGATCCCACCCTGCAGAATCTTCACCCATTGAACACAGAACACTGTCATTAATAAAATACAACAGAAGTTCCACCACTAACAACTAACATATAAGCCAGGATTTTAGGTCTAAACCCAGTACAGTTCATTATTATTAACTCACAGCAAATTTTTTTAGGAAGGTAACCTGTAGACTTCCAAATAATCTTATGTGTATTAAATATAAACAAGTATGTAACTAACGGCTGTCTCTTGGCATTTCAAGTAGATTATTCAATTGTGAAAGTATTTCTGCAAAATCAATTTTGAGTTGTTAAAATGAAGTTCAAATATTAATTTCTGTATCTACATGTAGCTTAATTACCTAAAATTGTAAGGAATAGTAGCGTAAGGAAAAAACCAATTCTCCAGATGAATTAGGCATTAAGGTACACTAACTGTGAATACCTGAACCAACATTGTAACTGAAAAAGTGCATAAACACAGTAATACTACAAATGTGTTAACTACAGAACAAAAGATTTTCTGAAAGCTAAGTGATATTATTTTACACATTATTTACAGGCTGTGATTTTTCCAGACACCACAGAGCCAATTCACGATCATAAAGTCCCTTTCATATATTCCAAGCGTCCTTTGGCTTCCATCCTATTGGGCGAGGGACTGATTTCCCATCCCGGGGAATCAGGTACTGCACAGCCAAACAACACCGCCGCTGTGATTCTCCAAAATTCTCCTTCCTGCTGTGCCCAGACGAGGCGGCGCTTTCACTTCACGCTCTTCGTGGGCGTCTCGGACTCCGTGGACTGCCGGCCGTCGGTCCACGCCTCCCGCGTGCTCTTCAGGGCCAGCGTCTTCTGCTGGTCCACCACAACGTAATCGACCCTCTCGTCTGCCACGCTGCTGCCCGAGACGCTGCTCTTTTTCTGGGAACAGCGAGAAACAAAGGAAATTAACAACAAAACAGCCAAGTAGGTGTCCCAAACAGATACGGGTTTCTCTGAAGGGTCCAACACCGTCTCTCAGCTGATCGTTTGAGAAATGGAGATTAAGATGATCTTGCTGAAGGCAATTTTGAGCTCCTGATGGCCCAACTGCAAAAGCTGAACATCTGCTTACCTTACGAGGTGGGGTAGACTTTCCTGAATCTAGGTCCAGATCTAAATATTCCACTTGTTTATCTCCTTTAGGTTTTACCATAGGGCTGCTTCCTCCATCAAGGCTGTTGCTTCCAAACAAATTCTGAAATCATAATATAAACAACCTCAGCTACAAATGTACAAACTAGTGGTCCACATTACCAAATATGCTCACTATAAACTGCCAAAATGTAAAAGGTTAAGGAAATGACGGAGACTCTTGCAATCACTTAAATCATGCAAATTTCATTGACCCTGTACAGCAAGGGGATATATTCTATGACAAAACTGGGACAGAGTCAAAAGCCAATGGGAGGAAAATGCCTGCAAACCACCCCCCAAAATTTAAGATTGCCACCAAACCCATCTGTGCCTTCCACTTAATGTCCCCTTCATATCATGAAATAAGAACAGAGCATGTTTTGTTCTTTTCAAATGTAGTTGTTATATCTCAAATTTAGCATTACTTAAGCATGAATTTTTTTATTTCCTTAAATTGTTGTTAAATACCTACAATAATTTCTGCTTTACAGTAGTAGCAAAGCTAAAATTTAAACTTTTACATTTCATTCAAAAGTCATCATGATTAAGCTGAAAATCAAAGAGTATTGTTCAGTTGACAAGATCAAAATATTAGAATTTTGGAAAATATGTGTAGGGCTGTCTGAACTGAAGTTGCATTGTATATACCTAAATTTCAATTAGCCCAGACTTTTATAACCTCACCTCCTCTGTCCTCTCCCAGCCTGATCCCTCCCTCTTAACAGGTGTTATAGGAACAGTACAATAGAAGGACTCTTCTCTAAAAGATAAAGAAAAAAACAGGAAGACAGAGGGCAGCAGTCAGCAAAAAATGAAGAGGAAGGCAGAAGGAAAGACAGAAGGGTAAGGCTGAGAGCAACTTGAAAGAAGAAGCAGAATATTGCTTATTTTATTAAACAAAACATAAGTATGACACGTCCAAACAAGATGCTTCAAAGCTGATGACAGAAAAAGATGAAGACAGACTCCTTGCTAAGATAGAGTTGGAACAAATAAAAATACTCAAAAAGTCACTTTTTAAAACAAAGGCCATGAGATAGCTTGGAAATGTTCTGGTTCTTTAAGAAATATTTTATGGACTAAAGCCAAATGGTCTGGGCTTTTTAAATTGAAGTTATCAATTAACCTCTATTGTCCAACTCATTTAACATTGTGGTAACAAGGACAAACACAAACAACTGATATGAAGTTCATTTTTGATGCTCAAATTCTCTGAAAAAATTTTTGCGTATTAAACATACAAAAATCAGATTCTGTATCAACGTTTCCAGCATAAATTAAAAAAAGCTGTTACTCTTTAAACAAAAAATAATCTGTTATTTCAAACAAACTAGGCAGGCAGAACAAATGCATTAGGAAACAGAAACTTTAAATACACGCAAATGAAACAGAAAGGAAATCTGTAGAAAAAAAAAATAGGACTGGTGCAATCAAACAGAAGATATTAATGAGCTGGGGCATTAATTGTACCATCTTGGTATGGAAGTTAAGCCCCTGGAACAGCCTTGAGAATCAGCAGAAACGCCCGGGCTGAGCTGTGATTCCGTGCAGGGAGAACCAGGGGCAGGGGTGGGGCTAATCCCTGCTGTAAAATGGGATGTTTCTCGCACCTGTGGAACGGGACATCACGCGTTACTTACCAAGGGCCCTTGCAAGAGAGGGGCTAAGATTTAACATCAGCAGCTCCCCCGGGCTCCGTGCCTTTCCCCGGGAAGCACAACAGGCAGGGCACAAGGCACAGCTCGGGGCGCTCCGCAGGCTCCGGAGCCTGCACCCCGCTAGTGCCCGTGGGGAATGGCACCAGGGGAACCTGGGATGAGGCATCCAGAGGAAGCAGTGGTGAGCTGGGGGACAGGGAGGGACACTGGAGGAGACTGGGAGGGGACCCAGAGCAGCAGGGGACAGGGAAGCGAACAGCATTGCAGGAGGAGAGTCCAGGGGCAGCGAGATGGGTCAGCACATGCCATATAAGAAGGCAGACACACAAACAGGACAAAAACAGTGCTAGACAGGCCCTCCCCAAAGAAAGACTTACAGATATTATTTAAAGAAAATGCTGCTGTATTCCCTACTAAGAATCCAAAAATGTGAGTGCACTGAACTGACTGGACAGGGCTCTGAACAGCCCAGTCTGATGGGGTGTTCTGCCCATGGCATGGGAGACTGGAACAGAATGATTTTGAAGGTACCTTCCAATCCAAACTATTCTATGATTTTATACTGGAAAAAAAGCTGAACTCAAGATACAGGTTTCCTCCAGTGTTTTATGCATATTCTAAACCACATTTTAGTTTAGGCCTAGGTCTACTGCTATCATCGTCCTTAAAACTACTGCCATTGGGTCTTCTTTTTCTCTCTCTCCTTCCCCTTGCCAAAGAAAAACCACACTGTGCATCATTAACTTTTCCTAACTAGCTGCACTCCATGCTGAGTCTCTGAAGCTTCATTATCTGAGAAAATTCTCCCCCAAAGGGAAAAAAATAAAGACACTCAATACACAAAGACTCCTTCTATCCTCTTCTTTGAAAGAAGCCTAATAAAATACACATGGTTCAATTTTCATAGAATGTATACAACAAGTATCAATCCTTTTTCCCTCCCCCATTCCTTCTACATTTCCTGAAAGATGTCCTTTTAATACAGTTTTTTTAAGCATGTCTCAGAGGTCCTAGGACAGTTTACTTCCCTTAATGCTGTAATACTGAACTGGTACATAGCCCAAGGACAAGCAATTACAAAGAGGAGACAGATTCTAGGAAAGAGGTAGAAAAAATGTCATGTCTTGAACTGTTTTATACAACAGATATGTATATCAACCATTCTCTTTATGCTCTCAACTTCTTCAGTGAAATCCTACCAAAATTACAGCTTTGCTAGGGAGATATTTTTTTTATCATTCTGTTGATCTAGAAGTATAAAGGGAGTGATGTTGAGTGAAGGATCTGTGTTTGCATGATTTAAAAGTAAGGACTGCACAGGAAGAGAGTAGTTAAGACGTAGATTTTACATACTGGGTCTTCAGTGGACTGATTTGGGTTCATGGATACATAATTCTCTTCACTGTCGTGCGAGTCACTGCTGGAAGTTGTGCTATGAACTGAATCCGGTCTGGGAGACACGGGAAACCTGGAGGAGCTAATTACCAGGAATTATTTTACAAACAATACATCTTGAATATCTTAAACCTCCTGGTAAACAACAAAAATAAGCACATTAGAGCTGAAATTTTCATTCAAGTTTACTAGAGTGTCATTTTTTTTTGTTATACACAGTCCCTTACATTTAATATCACAAAACAAAATTTCACACGGACACACTTTATTTCAGTGCACATATACACACACATTCTTCCAAATGAAACTCACATTCTCCAAAGGAGACTCACATTCTTCCAAAGGAAACTTCAAGCTACAAACAAGCTAAAAATACGATACAGATATACACACATTTATTAACACTCTAGTCAGCAAAAAATATTAATCTGAATGAGGAAAAGTCAAGAAACTTACTCTCGTGCAAAGCTTCTGGTGATAGGAGATCTAACTGGAGCTTGTAATTCTTCCCATTCAGGCAGAGGTTTTATTTCTAGTGGAGCTGGTTTTGCTATGTAAGAAACACACAATTGTAAAGCACAGAACATTCCTAAACAAACTTAAATGTAATAGATTTTCACAGCCTAAATACAGAAAAAGCTTCTATTTTTCAAATAGTAAATAGTAATAAGGAAAGGAATACACTACCATTTTCAGAAAGACATGATATATTAACTTATGCTTTTAATCTTTTCAGTTAATGAGAAGAAATATCAATTTAAAAAATTAAAATATAAAATTAAAAAAACCCACTGCAATTTCAGAATTTTGCAGCATATGCTTGTAGGTAGTAATTCTGTTTTGAAAAGAGATTCTGAAAGTGGCAGCATTATGTTCTGTCCTCATCCTGCCCTGATGATTTGTTGAGCTGGCAAGCTCAGGGCAGGGCTGATGGACTGTTTCAGCAGAGCCAGCTCTGGGGATTTTCTTGGCTCAGGGCCACTTGTTAATATGCAAACTCTGCCCTGGCTGTGTAAATGTGCCCTTACTGGTGAGGTTTCACAGCTCCACGAGTGGGCAGAACCTGCAGCTAAGACTGAGTCTGCAAAAGTGAGAAATGAGCCAAGAGCAGGAAGAGCCTGGCTCCCTTCAGTACCCATCCACAGTTGAGCAGAGCAATGTGCCACTCATGACAGCTAACACTGTTCTCCAAAAAAGTGCCATTTTAAAATTCCATTTTCAGAACAGAACCATGAGTAGGCTATTAGCAAGAAACACATTAGCCCTCCCTCCCTCTAGCTTATATGTCTCACCCCTCCTAAACATTAGAAAAAAATTAAGTATAAAAAGCCTCGTTGGAAAAAAAATATCACAGAGTCAATCTGCTGTCAACTATCCTACCTAAAACTGTTTTTAGGAATCAAAATGCAATGTCATCATAAAATCAGCCCTTCCTCTCCTTGTGCCTCCTCCCACCATGAGTTTTCTGCCTCTTGGCAGGTTCACTAAGATCAAGTGTCAGGCATGTAGTGACAGAACTGAATGTGACATAGGCAAAATGATACCAAAGCATGACTGACACAAAAATTGATCAGCTTGGCTCAGTCCTCTGTAAAGGTCTGAGACTACCTGGCAAGAGAAAACAGTGGGCAAGGCACTGCTGCAGCAGAGACAGAACCAGGACTTTGTCCAAAGCCCACCAAGAACAGCAGAAGGATTTCATCTAGTTGCAATGGACTTTAAAATCCAAAGGTAATCAGTGATATTTCTCTGATATTTTTAATGCTGTTCACTATTTTCTCTACTTCTTGTGACTATGTAAGGCACCAACTCAACATCTTCAATAAAGTCCATCAAATTAATTGCAATCCTCTTTAAGGTGCACAAATAGATGTCTTTACAAGTGTATGATCAGAGGATCAATATTTTGCTTCATTTCAGGAGACCTAAGTGAACTGTGATTTCAGATTATTGCCTAACAAAAGTTTCAAGTAACTTACAAGTTACTACATACAATTTACAAGTTATTATATACTTGCTTCTAAATCAACAGAAAAAAGTCAACCCAAAATATGAACAGCTACAAGTTAAGAGATCAGAACATTCATGTTAATATCAAAGAATAGTTTCCATGTATTGTCCAAGCCAGAAAGTCTTTAATTTGTTCAAGCCAGAAAGTCTTTAATTCCTTATACAGGAAACTGGTTGCTCAACATGGAAAATGCATCCATGACCTTAGACTACAGCAGAAAAGAATATGCCAGAGTTAAAGTCATTCTAAAATAACATTTTTCTTAATTTTTGCTTCACTTATTTTTATAAAGCTCCGTATATATACAGTGCTAAAGTACATACCCTTTCTTCTTGTAGTAAAGTCACCTATGGTTTGTGAATCAGTTCGCTCTAAACCATGTGGTTTAGGTCTTAAAATTTTAGGACTTTGACCTAATTGGCAAAAAGAAGACTCTCTTAATAATATTCTCTTTGTAACTGGAAAACTGGAATTTTGTAAATAAACATCACAACCCCCTGCAGAAAGGTTAATTGCCACAAGCATAAGCAAGCTGCAGAAGGAGATTTTACAGTCCAGCTGAGGCTCACACTAAGGGCTTAAGCACCAAACCAGAAACAAAGAAAACACTGCATGCAAGTAATAAATATATTGGAGGCAAGCGTAAAAGGTGTACAAAAAGGCTAAAAAGTGCATCAACAAATACTGTAACTGATCATTACTACTAACTGGTTTCATTGAAAAAAATTAAAAATACATCTTTGAGGCATATTTAGCATGAAAGGAGAACAGTCATGTTTCAGATATAAGTTGAAGTACCCTCAGAGAAATTAAATCTCCCTTAATCACAAAATTACCTTGGAAATAATGACTCTAGGGAGTCTCCACTCCTGTGGTGCTCCTGGGAGGTCATCAAACCACTGTGTATCCCCCACTTGAGATGCCCCAAGAATCTTTTTTAACAGTGTGTTTGTTAAACTTGTTCCCCAGAGGTCTCCATCCATCTGTACCAAACCCCACCACTCTGACCCTGCAGACACAGTGGGATTTTTTTCCCAAGTTTCCAGTCTGCATACTGCCCCCCCACCAAGGCACAACCCAACCTTCACCAGAAATGACCCTGGCATGAAAATATCAATCATCTCCTTACAGACAGCAATGCAAATCCCCTCCCAACAAGAATGTTCTTTAGCCAGCTTGACCAAATCCTGCAAGTGTTACAGGTCACACCATCTATTTCAAATAAACATAATCAATAATGTGTAATAGCCCTAAGCTTTCATTAAAATCTACCTGACAAAGTGTTAATATTAAAAAAGGCAAGTGCCTTCAAGTGGTACACCAAGAACTATATGAATAAACCAAATGAAAAGTTTAAGTCTGATTATGTTAGAAAGCTGCCCTACAGCACAAAATGGAAAAGGACTGGTACAGACTCAGGTGTGGGCTGGTATTCCCAGCAATGGGTGAGAATGCTTTGTAAAAAATAAACTTGGCAACAAACACCAGAAGTTTGCAAATCTCTACCCCAAGGGTTTTGCATATGAAGTGCTCTATTACTGTTATCACTGAAGTATTGGGAATGATCAAGTAACAACAAGAAAGGTAAACACAGAGGTTTTATACTGTATCTTAACTTCTACACGGTGCATCGGAGAGACCAGGCAAGATAAAATTTATTTATTCATTAGTGCTGCATAGCAATTTCCTTCAAAAGAAAAAGATATGAAATGATTTTTACACAGACAGTTCTTTCCCAATTTCAAGATCAGATGCTCTCTTAAATGGCTCAACGTGCTGACGAAATGGGTGAACAGTTGGGCAATGCTGACCAAAGGCATAGACTGTGAAGTGGAACATGAAGTATTTCTGACTAGAGCCAAGCAAGTCCAAAGCACGAGCCAACATGTTGATGTACTCAATTCTGAGCTGATCCAATATTCTTAAGTCCTTGCCTTTAACTTCCTGACAAAAGCCTGCCTGTTTAAAAAGACCAGGATCTTAAAATTGATTGAACAAATGTAGAAGTTCAAATCAAAACGCTTTTAATTAAGGACAATTCAATGCTGAATATCATTACCTGATCAAAAGAATTTTGTATTTCACGGCTTTATAATATGATTTAAAGGAAATCTGGCCCAATACAACTCACTATGCACTGACATAGAAGCCCAGAATTTAACACGGTGAGAAAACTAGCAGAGGTAACAGAGTTAATGAAATTATTTAAGCAGCATGCACTTAATAACCTCTGTTCTTATAACCAGACTAAAGTGCCTGAAACCCATAATACACAGATCAGCTCAAGGAACTCAAGGCTGTGAGTCATTATTTCTCCTTCTGTTAATGATGCTATGTGTTCTAGAGCAGCCAACCTTCCTGAACTGGGATTAGCCCCATTTGTAAAATGTGGATATTGTGTAACTACCTGCTTCAGATTTAATTTAGCACTTACCAACTACTCTGAGATTTTCAGAAGAGCTATATAAATAAGTACAGGTCCCTTCAATACTTCTGCATCAGACAAGAACATACAAAACTCACTAAACTTTTATCTCTTGCTGCCCAAAGACTGTTCAACCTCAATAAATTTGGAGGCAAAACAGCTTGTTGCTACCAACCAGCCAGGATAATGCAATTTCTGGAGTTTAACGTGTCACAGAGAATTAAAATATTTGTGCAAAGTGTTTTCTTTTTCCTCCCTACGAAACAAAAAACCCAAAGATCTAATCTCTGTTGAGGAGCTTATACTGTGCAACAGGAAAGACGTGACACTAGGCAAAGGAAAAGAGGAGGGGGGGATCAAAATCACAAATCTGAGGTTATGTATTTGTGTAACTGCAGAATTCTTTCACCCTGTTTTTTTCCCATTTAAGAAGATAAAGTGACACGAGCCAGGGCACTGAAAACCCTTAATAATATCCCTTACTGCCTTCAAAAGACAATTTTCCCCAGGAGCACATCCCTGTATGTCTGAAAAGCAGCACACTCATTAAAATATGGAGAGGAAAGTGCTTCCCACCTTACAGCAGGCCGGTCTCCCACATCTGTTCTATCCACAAATACTCTCTAAAGTGTCACAGGGCTGCTCTTCAAATCAGTGCAGTGACAGTAGGGCTCTATGAAAAGTCTGGCTCCATACAGCATTCCAACACCAGCAATACTGAGGAACATATTTCCTGTTCTTCCCACAGGCCCAGATTTACCTCATCTCAGCAAAGATAATACTTTTAACTTACACACCTATTCGGGGAAAGATAAATCTGGGTAAAGGAAAAAAAAGGTTCCTTTATGCAATTTTATTTCTTTTTCTAACTCAAAAGGAAATAAATGTTTTAACACCACTGGATGCAAACCTACACAGGAAAAAAAACCAAACAAACAACCCAAATAAATTATGTCAGTGAAACCAACCAAACAAGAAGTGAAAATTAGATGTTTTCATTGTTCAGTCAAGTCACCACCTGTGAAATGCAAAATGCTAAAGCCAGGAGACAGAAGCTCAGCTTCTGCATGTTCTATCAGACTGTACAAGGGCACTCTGAGTTGAAAAATCACGAATGAAGTCTATTTTTCTAACAAATGGCTGCTTGTACAAACCGCCAGGCAGAGCAGGCGATTAAGGCTGTGGCACTGGAGTGCACTCAGATGCACGAATTCTGCTCCTGGCATTTGGGGCACGTCAATGCTGCCTTTGTCTGTGAAACCACCAGGAGAAGAGTCCATTTCACATGTTTGACTTTGATTCAAACAACGGTTTAAACTGAAAAACCTTTTCGGTTTTTGCATCGGTTCTTGTTGTTTTCCATAGGACATTTGGAATATAATATTGGAGGGGGGAAAAAGTTGTCCCACTGCAGTAAATTCCTGCATCAGTGTAGGTGGGTCCTAATATTTTTGGTTTTGAGGACACAGTGCTGAAGAGATTCATTTGTTCTCAGACTATTGCCTTGAAACACCAGAACTAAACATGATTTCTGTTAAGGACACTTCTTTCCTGACTGGATGCTTGCTCCATGGCTTGCTGGCAAGGGATTTCACATCAGGAAATTGCAAACATCCTCACAGGAGGCCAACTCTTCTATTTAAATACCAGCTATTTAGGGCTTAAAAATTTAAAGTAAATATACTAATGTGACATAAAATTTGAGAAATGCATGATCTGATAATGCTGTTTCCTGGCCAACGGGACTAATACTCATGAGACAAGGAGATCAGATGTAGGAATGCCAGAGCAGTGCTGGGATAGGATGGGGAGAGTAAAAGGAAAAAACAGCCACATAAGTGCTCTGCATCCACACAAAAGCACTTTCAGAAAGAAATAACTTTCCACAGTTTCTTGTTTCCACCAATAAAATACACATCTTTCCCCCTTTTCTTCATAATTAGACGAAATTGAAATTTGCACTGAATCTCAAGAATTCCTGTACTCAGAATCACTGCAGATTTTTCCTTGAAAAACAAGGCTGAAACGTAAGTCTTGTTCCCACAGGGTTTATTATTTGGTTTGCAGTTCTGCAGAGCAAACTCCTGCCTTTCTTCTCTTCCTCTTCCTCGCCTAAGTGAATTCTGAAGTACATGGTCTTCAACATAGATTGAAATATCCAGAATTTGCTTTTTCATCTGTTTTTGTAAGACTGTTTCCTGCCAAGGTACCTCTAATTAGAAACATGAATTTAGTTATACAACATTCAAATGGATTTCCATACTAGTATCCACCAACAAATAGGAATATCAGTAATGCTGGTTGGTGATAAGATATGGATGCTGATAACTATGGTCTCTTGAGAACAATAAAAAGCAATTGAAATCAACTTATTCTTCAATGTTACGAAATATAAAAAAGCAATCACATAAAAAGTCACACTTTAGCCTTCTCAGACACCTTTACCCCCTCAAAATAACTTTTTACAGCGAAATGGTACTTTGAATGCTACAGAAATTAAGAATGAATTGGAAAAAATATCTGATTATGAAGAAATCCAGCTGCATCTAACAGCTAAAGTTCACTGGTATTTCTAAAATATTTGGCAAATGCCATAAAACTACTCAAGAGAATGGCAAATGCCATAAAACTACTCAGAGAATACTGAAGCTATTAATCATCAAAATACTATTTGACTGCTCTAATTTGTGAGTAACTCTACATATCCATATTTTAAAAGCCCCCAAAGCATGATGAACTAAAAGCATTCAATAACAAAGAGTGTTTTAAAACCAAAGTACAGTGTTCTGGAGTGTTTATTGATTAGCAGTTTAATGCTGCACTAAGATTCGCAAAGTCCAACAGACTTCAAAAACAAAACACAGAAAAAAACCCAAATTTAAATTATTCACTGGCAAACTAAATAGGCTTTACATCAAGCCTATTAAAAACTAATGGTATAACATGACAATATGTGCATCAAAAAGCATGTTTTCTTAAAAAAAGTGATAAGGACACAGCAAAGAAGAAAAAAATTCATGAAGATAAATAAAAGTAGGGCATTATGACCCATATTCCTGCTCTACCTCATATCTTTGGAGTTTAAAATTACCTAAAAAAATTCCCCAGCCCTAATCCCTAAACTTAATCATCCCTAGCACTAGTATCAGAGCAAGTATTGCAGTTTGTCTTTAGAAAACTGGCATGTTTAATTTTGTTACAAACACTGTGTCCAGCAAAGCACAGCTTCCTCTGCAGCTGTGATGCAGCCATCCAAATGAAATCTCTATTGAAATTATTTGTTGTTTCAAAGTTTTAGAAGACAAATCACAGCTGCAAGTTAAGGTCTGGTACATCACAGCAAGGAGTTATGTAAAGTTCCTTTAAAGCCATTAAGTAAAAACTAGACTTGTACATGTAATTTTGTACAGGCATGGAGGAAGTCTAATTTCCAGCTGAATGGGAGCTTGTAGGAGGTCAAAGAAGAAAAAAAAAAAATCAATAAATTTATACTCAACTTGCTTTACAAACTCTGAGGAAGCATCAAAACATCCTCCAAAAGCTTAATTTTTTAAAATTCCTAAATGGAATGAACAAGGGGTGTAGCTTCCAAGAGAGAATAGAAGATAAAGTGCATGGGTTTCTCAAAAACAAAATGAACAATACTTCTGTTCAGAAAAGTCTTCACAAAAATTACAGTTTCTTTTTCAACAGACCTTCAGTTCTTGCTGCAGATTGAAATCACCATTCTCATATTTTCAATGCCTATTTGTCCTAAAGCCTCAGAGTATAACTGAACCCTTATTTAAGAACATGCAAGACAATGAGGATAGTGTAGAACACAAAGTGTTGCCAGCTCCTCATTATTATTGTTATTTTTAAAGAATTGTCAGTTCCCATTGTCACAAATCCTGTCAGTGTTTCTCTCAAGTTTTATTTAAGGACAGTGTGGTGCTCCTGCTCTATCAGGACATGCAATATGTTCACAGTGTCCAGCCTTAATATTTACATGTTTGAGGATCTAACAAGGAAACTGTTCATCAGGCTATTTATGGCTACCTTCATGATTAATGAGGGTTCTCAATTTCCTTAACAACTACCTACTTTGCCTGGGATTTGTAGAGCACCACGCTACACTGCAACAATGGGAGATTATTCCAGTCATCCAGAAGCATCACAGAGCTCCTGTGGGGAGCAGAATGTGGCAGGTGCTTCCTGCCACGGGAAAGCTCTGTACACAATTACCTTTTCAGAGTGGGCCTGGCTCTTTTATAAAGAAAACTGGAATTCTCTGTAAAGTTAATCCATCTGGGAGATGCTCATGAGGAGTGGTGGCAAAGATACAGCCACATTTTTAAAAGCAACCCACGTACTTGTGGTTTGACCACACAGATGTCTTTTAACATCTTAAATGAGAAAAAAATATGAGAAAAGCAACCAGATAAAATTTTTAGCATTTTTAAAAACAATCACAATTTTCACACTCCTTCTTCTTCTTCCTTGATTTTTTTATTTATTTGTTTTCTTGTTTTCAAGCTGCAACTGGGTATTTTCTTGGCATGAAAAGAAATGTGTGCATCCCTCACTGTCTCTAAACCCAAGTCTACCACGTGCTGGGCTCAAAACTACCCGGGCCAAGCAGCAGCCTCTTTTAAAGGCAATCATGTGGACTTTAGTCATAGGAAGCCTCTCAGTTTAAATGCTGATATACTTTTGTTGAAACATAAACCATTAAAAAAAACAAAACCAAAAACAAAAGAAAAAGTTAAAATGCACCACACTAACTATTGGTTATTTTTGCTATCAACAAACTAATCTGTGCTGCCCAATCCAAAACTAGGACTGAAAATATTGTTCAAAGTAATCTTGAATGCAATCAAACACTAAAAATATTTGGACAAATAGAGTTGCTGTTCAAATAGAGTTGCTGTTCAAGACAAATGAAGCAAAGTCCAGAACCATGTTGTAAGTTGGGAATCCTAAATTCTGTATTGCCTCTGTCAGCAATCTGCTGAGTGATCCTGAGGGCATTGTTCTATGTCAGCTCCCCAAGACCCTAAACTGGGATCTGTGCTAAATGTGCTTTTAAGTATTATTGATTATTGAAATTTACAAAAATTACATTTCTATTCATTCATTCATACATTACATTCATACACTGTATTCAAATGAATGAGATTTAACTTTTGATTTTCATTTTATCATAGCCATGAATTGTTAGTTCAGCCATATGCCCACTATTCATATATTTCTTTTCAGAACCTTAAAAAGTCCTCTTTGGTAGAAATGTGCTTTAGCACAGAAAATAGAAGTTACCAATTAAATGTAAGTTGGGAATCAAGCTGAGATTTTGAGGAACTAACTCCACCATCACCAATTCCATTGCTGCCTTTACACTTTGAGTCAGGTATTGAAAAATTGTATTTTATTCGTCAAGATGACAAGCATGTATTTCTTAAGAGATTTCAACCTTACAGATGGGATGATGTTACCCAGCTATAAGGACTTGCTCTGGACAGCTCCTAAATAGTTATTAAAAAAAATAAATCTGTTTTTGTAGTTGATTGGTCTTCCAGTCTTGTTTTAGGATGAGCTATCCCTCTGCCCTAGCAATGGAAATAAATCCTGTGGCAGGAGGGGGTCACTGTCATGCCCAGAGGTTCACAGAGACCCCCATCTCTCAAATGCTTCCTCCTGACCCATAAAAAACAATTCACATTTTCCCAATTTCACTTTTGACCACGAACTTTTCCCTTGAAAAGATAACCTGGTTGTTCTTTGCTCCCTAGTCTGCCTAGGGAGTCTTCCTTCACCTCACAGCATTTGGGCACCTTTAACTCTACTGCTCCTTCTTGGACAAACAGTATTTTGAAAAAAGCATGTCACCATCACAAGAAATGTCAGTTTTGCTCTGTGGCAGAACCAGTCACTGTCTTTGAACAACTCAGAGAGTAAGGCCCATCTTCATGAGCGGATGCAATTTTTTTTTTTTTCTTGAAGCCTTTTACTAGCAAACACACTTTCAATTTAGCATCAGGACTACATGCAATTGTGGAAAGCTAAAGCAGCCATAAAGCAGAAATACAAAAAATCAACATAGCCAATGGTCCTATGTAACTAAAGAAACAGCACCCTGAAAAAAAACTAAATTAAAAAAGAGATTCTTTTTTGTCATTCAATTACAGGTGAATGCAGAAAAGCACCTGCCAAACGCTCTCCATTTTGTCCCAAGCAATACATCACTTACCTTTTGGTATGCTTCTCTAAAGAAAAATTAAAGTATTTTGATTCAAGTTATTGGGGCAGAGAGCCAACACCATGTTTTGAAATTACTTTCAAGACTTTCAGAAAGTACTGGGAGCTCCCCATATTTACAGAAGCAGCCATGAGCTAGAGAAATGAAACAACATGAATCTGTATTGTAATCTCAAAGTTATAGATACTTTTATTCATTATTATTTTTTAACCCACTTTCTGAAACAAAGCTCTCGTGGAGACCAGTGGAAAAAGAAACAGGCTGGGGAGATTAAAGAGCCCAAGGCTGTAAGCAGCAAGTCCTTAAACCAAAGGAACCTTTATGTGCTGGTTTCACTGCATTATCTCTTTGTCAAATGCATTTTTAGCACTGGATACAACAAATCTCCCTGGCCCACAGAAAAATGACTGAGCTAAAGCTAATGCTTATGTGAAAGGTGTTGGTGGTATTTCTAATAGCTTCCAAAAAGCTTGGAGGCAGTGCAAACAGTATTTTTGCAGCAATCTGTAACCAATAATAAAAAAAAAAAGACAGAGCAGCTTCTTCTGACAGAACATGAAATGTGCCCTCATAACACCTTACCCCCAATACACCTGATCTCTGCAGTATTTTAGAAATCATCTTTTGGAGAAGCACCAGTGTTCTTCAACAAAAGTTATTGAACAAATGGCATATTAAATCCACTGAACATTTAAAGGAGCAATAGCCCAAAGGTAAATATTTTTTGTTCCATTTCCTCCACTCCTGTGTCTGCCAAAGATTTACTGAACAAGCCTATTTGACACTTCCTAGGCACTAAATTGTAGCAGAAGAGCATTGCAGTCCATTTACATAAACAGAAACAACCTGATAATAGAGCTGCTACAAGAACTTGAAAGCTCAGAAAGCAACACAGAAGAATAAAAAGCACACCATTGTTTTAGTTAGGTAAAGGTCCACATAAACAAGGGCTTTACCTAATTTCATTCAAAGGAAGCTGCAGTTTTATTTTCCCGAAGGTATATGTGGAAGGAGTTATTTGTGTAGAGATCTCAACTACTGAAATGGGAATATATAACCATTCCAAAGTGTCATCAGATCTGTTCTTCACAACAATGGAAAACTCACAGTGGTGCATTTGATAAAATTAGAGTGAGGCAGTCAGTGTGTGTGCCACTAAGATAAAGCCCTCAGTGGTAAATCAGAATCATTACCATGCTTGGCAGCTCAAGATAGTCAGAAAACTTTTTTTTCTCCCAGCCCCTAAGCACTATATCATATTTACTTTTAGGGACAGTTTTACTTTAAAATCACTTTAGTTTGTATTATTTTACAGTGATAACATCTTCCAAAAGTCTACAGGCAAAAATTTAAACCAGTAACTCTACATTCATTAAGAGGTATGTTAACACATCTTAAAGTCCTTACCCTGGTGTTAGCTACATCTCTCTAGCTGTAAAACATTCAAGGACAGGAGCAAAGCAGGAGCCTTACATGCCACTTTCTGAATGTGAAACACTAATTCAGCTCCAAAAAGAGATGCAAGAGCAATGATGCTGCCCCAGCAAACACCTGTGTAGCAGCTCTGCACTGCCAACAGCAAAAGTGAGATGCTTTTCAACACATACATTTATTACTTTTGAAGGTCAAACATTTTATCAGTAAAATACACAAACTGGCCAGTCTGGGAAAATATTTTAAATCAGTTCAGTTCAGTTCAGTTTATTCTGGGAACATTTTCCAGTATCAACTTTCATCAATCTCTTCCTGTCCAGTATTTCTTAAGAACTAAACAAAACTGGTAACACAGGAACAATTAGACACAAACAGAGGGCCAAAAAACTTTAACAAGGCCATGCCTCAGTTTTTGAAGATAGGCAGGCAGAATGAGACGTGGTGCTTTCCATTTCACACAGCTCATCTATCATAGTGATACTCTCTACTTCCCTTAATTCCAGGCTGTTTTCACTTAGTGGTAAAAATATTAATTTAAAGGTTTAGTTAGTGCATATTTTGGATCATATGAATATTTGCCATCACATTTTCCCACAATAAAGTCAGCCATCTCAAGGTAAATACTAATTTTTTCAAGTACATAAGATTAAAAATAGGACTTACTCAAATGCAAAATAGGGCAGACATTTGACCTAATGTTCTTTAGTTCCCTCTCCTACAAGAAAGTTAGCTATCTTGTCTCAAAAACTCAGCAGGGAAACAAGTTCTTTAAGCATCTGCCTGTATTTCTAGGAAGATGGCTGATAAAACATTTTAGCTAAACTGGAAAATCCAAGCTATTTATTGGAGATTCTCTCTACAAGTATCTTTTATAGACACATTGCAACTCGATCATCTTAAGAGCTCTGGTCACCCAAAAAATAATTATCTTAAGGAAAAATAAACATGCTACACGTCAGGATAGATTCAAAGCAGCCCTCTAAAATGAGTATGTGTGCTAATCCTGTACCAAGCATTGTTATGGCAATAAATTTGTGTTCTACCCAAAGCCTTGTGTTCTCTCTCTACATCACAAGTGTCTTCTATATACAAGGACACACTTCTGAATCTTAGGAATTCAGGGACGTTTTTTAATTAGCAACTACAGCAATAAAATCTAAACCTATGCTTTGATTTGGCAATGTTATTGTGATATTTCAACAATGTTAAAAATAATCCTAGGGCTCCACTGTGATTTGGCTACCTCATAGGACAAAAATTATTTCTAAAGTAATTTCTAAAAACGTGATAATTTCCCACTAAGGAGAAGCTGAGGGAGCTATTCAAAAAACAGCTATAAAAACGAGGTTTTCTCGGGGGTTTTCCTCACCTTTTCTGTCTGGTTTGAGGTTCCGATCCACTGGCGGTGGCTCACACTCTGCAGCAGGTACCGACCGTCTGGGAGGGGTCTTTGGGCTGGACCTGAAACCCATGTGAGCAGGAGGAGGGACTTGCTTTCCAAATAATGGAAAATCAAACGTGCCTGGTATCATTGGTACATAGTTTGTTTCCTGGATGGGTTCAGTGAAGCTGCTGGAATGCTGTCGTGGAGGAGAGTTGGGATTCATTGGGACATAATTTTCATCTAGTTCTTCACTTGAAACACTTCCCACTGTCAACATGCTTCTGTTTTTCTAGAATTAACATATATTTCCTTTAACAAAATAAGTTATGCAATCAGCTGTGAATCATACGAGTCTTTTAACCTAATCTACTCAGATTATTGTAATCTATTGAAACTGAAAAATCACAAACACTGCACAGCTTGCTTTCTTACACAGGAACAAAGAGCATTCAAGCACTGTCACTGTTGCCTCTCATCAGATCAAGTCATACTTACAAAGTGGTTATGGAAGCCCTCCAATGAATTAGATCTGTCATTCGGAAACGTCCGTGGGATATCATAACAGTCTTGAGAACTAATTTCTAGAGAAACAAGAAAAGAAAGTGGCTATTTATTCCCCCTGTTCCTGTCACTTGGCATAGGCATCCAGAGTCTGTTGTTATTTACTGTCTGCTTCTGAGAGTACACAAACACACCTCCTGAAGCTGTGGCCCCCAGATTTATCTATATTTGAGAGGACTATGTTCATAAACAATCTTAGCTCTCATCAGTCACAACTTGAAGCTCTCACAGTGGCATTTTTCCATGGCAAGAAAAGAGAAATGAATTTTTGCTTTTAAAGGAGCAGCAGAGTCTATCTTTCAATTGAGCAGGTGTAAGAACTCAGAGTGAAAGTGAAAATCTGGGCCCTCATGGAAAAACTATTCTAAAACAAACAAACAGCAGATGTAGTTTAATGTCTGGAGAAAGGTTTTCTGACTGATGCCCTTTGCTTGGAAAGTTCTGATTCAACATGATCCCATCTGTGGCAGGAACAGGCGAATCCCTTCTCTCAGCTCCCCAGGGTGGTCTCCAGGGCTTTTCAGTTGGAGTGGGCTGCTGCAGAACAAAAGATCTCTTCCTTTTCAGAGTCCTGGCTCTTGGCAGTCCCCATCAAGCAGGTCCTCAGCTCTGTGACTGGTTCTTTGCTGGACAGGGGTCTTTGGGAGACTCCTGGCTCCCAGGTGCTGCTCATCCATGCAGGCAGCAGGCTGCCTTACCCTGTGGCAGGGGTGCCCCTCCTCTTGATGCCAGCACAGAGACTGAGCAAACTCTGAAGTTTTTTTAAGATTTTCACCACAGAGGAAAGATAAACAACTCTGCTCTTAAGTACCAAATTTAAACAATGTTTTCAGAAAGACTACTTTTCCTGAGGAAAACAATTTCAGATTCAGTGTAGAAATACTCACCTATAAACTTAGCAAATGAGAGAAAATAAACAAAACAAACAAGGATCTTTCATAGTGTTACTCTGTAATTTTAAAACACTTACAACCACCAATATTTTATGATCGGTCTACAAAATGAATGGCAAATAGAACAATAGTATCTGAGCATCTGTATGATCCCATCCATTCTGTATGCTGCCTCCTCTGAAAGCCTTGTATTCATCCCTCATTTGAAACAATTCTCCTTTAAAATCACCTCTAATATTAGTGTTGACTTAAACCAGTATAAAATTTCACTTTAAAAACAAGACTGTAATCCAATCTGCTCCAGAAACCTGAAAGAAAATGATACCCTTAGCCCAAGAGTGGTTAACAGGACAATGCATGACACCACATCTGGAGTACCATCATTTAGGTGGCCACAAGGAACAACTTTAATTTTACTAAAGGACTGCAGTAAGTATGTCTATCGCGTGGTCAGAAAGAAAGGTTGGTGACAATGATCATCAAATCCGGGTTGATCTCAAAGCTCTGGGTACACATCATAACCTGCTGATCTTCATGAAACAATTTCAGCTTCTGCAGATTGGACCACACTTCACTAACCTCACTTTGGTCATTCTGAAAGACTGCTAATGGTAGCACTGAGTTCAGTTATATGAGCTTATTACCAAATAAATACGTCTAGAGCTTCAAATATTTTTAGCCAAGGCTGAATGCCCCGGCGCAATACATCCCTTACAGATGTTCTGTGCTTTGCCGTTTTGACGGAAATTTCTGATATCAGAAATCTCCTTTCCTCTTTCTTACATATTTTAGACATAGCGAACATTTGTGAGGAGGCCAAACACTTGTTCCTACAGGCTGGCAATGCCCCTCACACCCTTCAGCCCATCCGTATCACTCAGCTCTGGACAAAAACTGGCCAGGGTAAGGCACGGGACACTGACCTTTCCGGAAGACGTTCAGGTCTCCCGTGGAGATGGTGTTGCTGCGCGCGGGCGGCGCTCCTGCGGCGGGGATGCAGTAACTGCTGTCCGTGTCGGAAGCAGCACGGCTCATGCTACAGCTTTCCACAGGAGATCGCTCCGCAGCCTGGTGAGGTTTGGGCGGCCGAGGCGGAGGGATGTCTGGAATAGTCTCCAGTTTTGAAGTCTGAGACAACGTTCCCTCTGGGAAAGTTCGTGGGATCTGATAAGTACCTCCGGGTGTGGGGGGAATGTCGTAGCTAATGGAGATGTGCCTCATCTGCGCGTCTAACGACGTCGCTGACGGGGCACTGAAAACGTGCTGCTCTCCTTCGGCGTCGGTCCCAGACGGAGACGCTGCCTTGGGCAGAACGTCCTGGGAGTAACTCCTGGGCAGGTTGTAGAGGCTGGAGTCCGCCAGCGTCAGCGCGGAGCGGGAAGGCGGGGAGTCGTAGACGCCCTGCTGCGGGAAGAAGCCGTTCACAGCGTGCTTGCTCCCTGATGGAGCAGGGTTTTTGTGGGAGGGCAGGTTATCGTTGCAGTCTGTTTCTGAGGAGCTGGATTTTGCAGAGTCAGCATGAGATCTACATGTGAGATTGTGAGATTAGAACGTTGACGAACACACAGAGAAAAACAAACATTGCAGATCATAAACACAACGTTTATCATGTAACCAGCTGAAAAGCCTAACAGCGTCTTCCAATTTTTTATTTATAGATTTTTTTAAAATGAGATGCAGGAACTCAATTATTAAACAAACAGGAGTACCTAGGGATCCTAGGAAACTACATTCACAGAAATCCATGCATGTGAAACACATAGCACAGCTGTGGAGCTTTATCAAGAGCTCCACAGCAGGTTGATGTTTCATAGAGCGATTTTCAGGATGCCAGTTTGAAGCCAAGTTTGTCTGGAGGCTGGAGGTTTCTTAATTATTTTTTTTTTAACCCATGCTGCAAACTAGCAGCATTTTATTGGCCCTGCTAAAAGTAAAAATAAGATGCTCAATTCTTGGATTTATAGTACTTGCTAATTCTAATCACTATGAAAAAAATGTTACGAGGAAAAATATGACTGCTTGTAACTCCCCTAAATGCATGCCTAAAGTTATATTGACCATATAAAACTCATTTGAAATATGTAAGGAAAAGAGAAATAAGATATAAGATCATAAATAGAATGAAAATAGTATGTTCTTTGAGGGAAAATATCCATAGGTCGCATGTGCAACAGAGAGCTTTTGTCTTGACTGCAAATGAAGGCGGTGTTGTTAGATAAAGCTGCAGAGCAGTTTACTTTTGATTTCTTAGGAAATTCTTTTATGAGAATGGCACTCGTTAGTACTGGTATCAACCACTACCAGTAAACTTACATGGAAAGTAACCACATTACAAGAATTTGATTTCCTTTCTGAACCTCCCCATTTACTGTGCTCCAGGCAGAGAAATTCTGTTATCAGTCTGGCTCCTTGCTTAAATGCAAGTCAAAACAGTGGCAAAAATACTAACACTGGAGATGTTAGTGGTGCAGTTAAGGAAGTCCATACACATTTTGATCAAACATACCATGATATTTCCCATTTTCATTACCTCGACACCACACCATAGTGTTAATTTATGCATGCGTATGTAAATATTTGAGCATGCATGTGTATCAATCAATACCTGCAACACAACTCTTAGTAAGCTCTATTAAGCAACTGGACCACAGAGTTCCAAAACTTTTGAGGAATAAAATACATAACTAAAGTACACCCACTATTGCAAGAAGCATTTTTCCCCTTATTTAACAGACTCTGCACCTCAAAGTGATCATAACCAGTATTTACTATTCACATTTCATTTGTCAATAAGTTTGCACAAAACTTTCTTAAGGGACAGCTGGGTTTATCTCCTGGAGTTCTGGCAACCTGAGGAAAAAGGAATCCAGTTAAGCTATTCATTTAGGTTCCCTCTCCAGACATCAGAGGAATGGAGACTGTGTGAAACACAATCTGTTCTTAGATATCCATCTAAACCTGGTGAATCACCCCTGAAGTGCCTCTCTGCCAGCTATCAAGGCAACCAACATGTTCAGCTTGGAATGGACATCTGCACTCCAGAGAAATGTCATTCAGTTCACCAACTGGTTTTTGTTCTGTTTAACAGCAAAGATACAATCTTCCATCAGGACAAGAGGCTTATGACAGTTCTCTCTTCAATTTTATCATATTTTCTTATCAGCTTATTCTGATTATTTCAGCATTTTTTGCATTAGAATAAGTATAGTAATTTTGCTGTGGTTACTATCTTAAACACAGATTTCAGTTCTGTCACTGGTCAGAACTGGTTTCTAGGTAACTCTGCACTTTAATCTGCATTTAGTTTAATTGATCCCCTCAAAAAGAAGATAATTTTCTCATTGTTTATTCTTAGAACAACCAAGGAAGTAAAACTTCCTACATTCCTCGTGATGCTGACCATGAATATATATATTTCTCTTGTTTGTTAGCAGTTGTCTCAGAGCTTCAAAAATTCATGCACGAACCACTGGAAGTTTAAAACACTTGCAAAACAATAGAGGACATAGAACTGAAGGAAGCACATGAGGTTACAGAGTGCGTAATAGATTGTGACACTCAGCTCAGCTCCTGCTGCAGCCCTTCCCCTTTATTCAAAGGATTGATTCAGGAGTTCCTCACTTTACTCTCCTAGTTCTATGATATCCATTTAGAACAAAATCCCAGAAAAAGTCAGGTGCTTTTCAATTGAGCAAATATGGCAAGGATTGGGATCTCTAATTTGTATAAAAATAAAATGGGCAAGTTGGACACTGACAATCAATTGCAGAACCAAAATTATTAGTTCCAGTTCACTAGGATATACTTTTAAAGGAAAAATAATCTAAAACTACAGGAATAAAACATAAATGCTACATTTATCTTACAAAAACATGCAGGAATATATATATAACCAAAGCTCAAAATCAAACAATAGCATATTCACAATGCCAGAGCCTAAGGATTACCCATGAAATGCAAGGAACAAATGCTATCCTTTTAAAATACAGGAGTTTTTCTGGGTCTAAGTGAATGATGCTTCTTCTTTCTTGACCACAAGCACTTGTGCAAGCAGAAGGCTTTCAAAAGCCATGACACATGAGGCAGTCAGGTCTGTGATTTGCCTAGCTGATGGCAACAGCTTACATTTCTTATTACAAGAGGGAAATTCTGATTTAATTCACAATTTGGAAAGTAATCTTTTGGAATCAAAATCTTAAGTCTACTGAAATACTTTTCAAAATATGAATGAGTTGTAAGCAATCTGATTTTGCACAACTGAAAGTTTGAAGACATTCTGAAACAAAGAAAGCAGTTCATGCCAAAAGGAAGCCAGAGAATTCAGCCTCCGAATTTTAACTAATTTTAAAAGTCAGCATTAACCACTGACACGATTAGAACACCATATACAATTTTGAAAATGTACAGTGCATAGTTGACAGGAACAGACTGCACTCCTGGTTTGGGGTTTTTTTTAAGTGATTTCTGTACTTTAGGAATTTTAATTTTTCCCTTTAGTGCAGCTCAATAAAAAAATCAATTGGCTTAAATATTCCATTAACAATTGGTTATTATGACAAGTATTAAAGGGTTTTTACACCTCAGTTTAAAATAATGGCAAAGCTGGAGGAAACACAATGATATAATATCATATATCACTTTATAAGCAGAGGATGACTATGGCATGAATTCAGTGTTATCATGTGTGTACATCACATATGTGCAAATTATGGAAAGCAGCCAAACTATCCCTTACTCGGTGCTAGGACTGGCCACCTCTTTCCACATACCAAGAAAACAAAACTGCCCAGCCTGTTGATCTACAAGGACTGGGCATTAAGATGCACAGAGAGGAGGTGGGGCAGTGAGGCAAGGGAAGCCCAGTAAAAAGCTAAAAATCACTTGTTGACAGAGACCCAGGAAAAAGGTTTATCAAGTGTTTTAGTCTGAGGGGTAATCATCTCATTTTTGCAAATAAAGTATTCAGGCTGGCTTGACCACTCATCCTTTTCAGCTGATTCTTTTCCTGTCTGCAGGAATCAATATGACTGATTAAACAGAATATTATGAATAAAATGGCAGCAAAATTGCTCTCATGTGCCAGCAATCTGGGACAGCAACAGCAAGCGTAGAAAAAACAGGATAGACAATAAAAATAAATAACAACCAGACGTCTTTTCAGAAAATGGAAGCCAAAGTTACGTAGTTTTTCTGTTAAAATTCACAGAACACCATGCAAGATGAGTCTCAAACAAACAATATTTTCAGGCAAGTTAATGGCTCTGTGATTAATTTCTCACACGTGTTCCGAGAATGGCTATTGTTCACTCACTCCAGTGGAATCTTTTTACTTTCAAAGTCTTCTAACAGCAGATATTCCTGCCCTTCTTCTGAGAGAAAAGGTGACCCTTGGCTGGTTCATACGCACAGGAAAGATGAGGAAGACAGCATTTAGTATTTCAATCCACCTCGAGTGAGCCAGAACAATAAGGAGTTTGGAAGCAATTTTCTTGTCTAGGATCCAAAAACAAACCTTAAAATCTCCCTAAATGGTACAGTGAAACAATGCTCTTCCTTAAGTCAGCAGTGATCAGAGCATGAAACTATTTTAGACAAAATATTGCATGAGAGTTACAGCTGCAATTGCTGCATGCAAGACATTCTCACAGCATGTGAGAATGTATATGGTGCACTCTATGACACTGTAATGAAGCATTTAATAATTATTTGCTAGGTCTGAAACACTACAGTTCTCAAAAATCCCAAAGAGGCGACTCAGATACCCATCTATGTTTCACAGTTACTCATCTCACCCAGAAAAGAACCTCAAAGCCTTGAAATAAAACACAGTGGTACACAGATTACCTGTAAAGTAACATGCAGAATCAGAAGCGAAAATGTTCCCCCTGCATATTGGAAATTTTTAAGTCTAAAGGGACAACATTTAAGTAACAGTACTTGCCTGTTTAACTACAGCTAGTAAGCCTTGCACTTTACACTAGGTCTGTATGAAATACACAGATAAATTGTTCCAAGCCTGGAAAATAGGAAAATTATGCAGCCATTTAATTTTTTTTCTTTGCCTGCAAGGATATGGATTGGGGCAGAGTGCACTCTTACTAATCATCTTAGTAATGTGCTACACAGATACACAGAGCTCTCATTCCATAGGAAAATGTCTGTATGCTCCATACTCTGTCCCAAATCCAGCAGCTTACCCACTTTACCAGACATGAAACATAGGCAGTCCTTTTAGGTGGAACTGAAAGTCCAGCACAACTGTTATTCAGAATTTTCATTATCACAGCCTTTTTAATGAAAAGACACAGTTATTTAGTTACAGAAAATTAACTAAGCCCATTTAATATCCAAGCGATCATAACGTCAATGTCTCCAAATATTCCTATAAAGGCATAATTTATTTAAACAATCTCTACACTCCTAAAGATTTTGTTCTGTTCTTTCAGCTCACTAAGCATTTAATCTCCATTGGACATTTGCCTTCCCCAGTACCTTCTCCCCTGTGTCACCAGTGACTTCTTTGACAAATTGTGCAGGCTAATAAGGGACTCTATACTTTGCCACATTTTGTGGCCCCGTCTGTGGTCTCCTCAGCCTCTACTTAACCCACACATCACATAACTGTGGAAGTAGGTCAGAAAGTCAATCACACATCCCAACCTTCATAATTCCTAAATCCACCTTCACGTTGTAGTGGTAAAACTCTGCTCTGAGCCTGTCCCTTGCAGAAGTAAATGGGCACTCAGACACATTTCTGATGGGCCAGGGTGTTGAAATCCAAGTAAATTCCTCTGCCAAATTGTTCTGGAAGTCATACCAAACTTAAAAGCTTTTGGCAGGAACACTGACATTCCTCTTTGGCACTATCAGCTTCTAAACATCACTAAACACTGAAACCTTAAACACTGGGTTTCCCCTTCTTCTGCAGGAGGTTCTGGGGCATTCCATGCTGCCTGTAGCCTGCGCATTCCATACTCTGGGGGAACTGTAGGCTCATTCCTTAGTTTTATAAGGGAGACTGTAAAGGGTGGATGCTTTTCTACCACATAATCATCAGTAAATGGAGCAGGAAACTCCTCAGGCACAGCAGAGCAAGATAAAAATGCCAAGGGAGCACAGAACACATGGCACAGGTAAAACTGGCAGAGCATCAAGGTGTTGATGCAGAAGGCACTGCCACTAAAAGGCATGGCCCTAAGGAAGCATGTGAAATAGTCATAAAGACACTCAAAGCTTTCCTCAACCTTCCACGTACTTGTCTGTAATCACAAAAAGAATATGCTGTTTTGTTAATTTTTCTGGAAACATCCCAGCGGATTTTATTTAAAATTACAGCAGAAAAGAAGATTACCAGAGTGATTTATAAAGTTCTCCTAGAGAACGCTCAAGGTTGGAAGGTTAGTCTGGACATTATCTGCTCAGCTCTTCCAATGCCTCTAAGCAGACCCTTCAAAATCAGGTGGGGCTCCTTAGGAGTTTGTCCAGTCAAGTTCCTTTGTGGTTCTTTTAAATCAATTCTTTTTAAGGAGGACATAGACTGCAGTATGTCTCTGGGCATCCTGCTCTGGGAATGGCCACCATGATCCATTCTGGCAAGCCACAGTGATATTTCCCAGGTACCTACTATGAATATCATATCCTCCTGTGCAGGAGGTGCTGTTAGAAGTAGTAGTTGGAGAAATAAATAGACATTTAATTTGGTAGAAGTTCTAAATTTTTCCTTCAAATTTCCTATTGCACAGTAGAGAATCGACTGTGTAGGTACTCTTAATTCAGTAAAAAAATAATGCTCGTTTGAGTTTCCTTTTAAAAATCTGTTATTTGGAAAAAGCTGAAATTCAGGATATGGAAAATGAGTGGTTTCAGCCTTCTTCATTCTTAATTATCATAAAATAATTGGGGATTTTTTTTCTTGTTTGAGAATCTGAACCATGCTAGTAATAGTAAACAAATGCCACCTGAAGATCACTGTACTCAGTGATGTGGTAACCTCAGAGGTGAGAATAAAATCAGCATGTTTTCTAAACCCTTTCCATAAAAGCTTTAATGGCAAAACTGGGGCATCAAATGCCAGGAGGGAGAAAGGCTTATTTCCTCCAGCTTTTTCTAGTACTAAACAGGACTAAGCACACCAGATTATGGCTAAAGAAAGGGTACTTTGTGCCATGCACCACTCCAGGATCCAATGAAACTCCAATGGACTGCTGCACTACTGTGATACTTCATGTTAGCAATTGCTGTCCACACTTTTGGAGAATGCAATATCATAGCACTGATCAAACAACTTATTATTACAGCAAAAGGTGCATGGAAAGAAAGAAAAGTCACAGGTAGCTTCTCTGTGTAGGTATGTGCATCCAAATGTTTAATATCTTGGCAATAAAAAAAGAAATGCATCCAGCACAAACTTTCTAGGCCTGTAAAACAAATAAACTCTATTAAGAAACAAAAGTCACTCACCTCATGGGTTCAGGTTTTTTACTTTGACAGTTTATTAGCAGTAAGTAGTCTTGAGGATCTTCTTGACCAGAGGAAGACTCCAGAGGGGGGACGTTAATAAGCCGATAAGGAGAAGGAAAGGAAGATGATTCTGCTGGCATGGAAGGAGGTGAAGTGTTGATGGGCAAGGGCAACTCAGCTGATGGCTGTAAAGAACTAACTGGTGGCTTCACAGCATCTGCAAACACAGAAGCAAAGAATCCTTTATACAGCAAAGAAACAGTTTTTCAACAATAAGAAAAGAAAATTACTAACAGAGGATGCAAAAAAATCTCGGGTCTTAGTTCAAATTTGTGAAATTGGACATGAGAACATTTGGATGTTAATGTTTGCTTCAAGGTATTTACATTTATATATCAATCTTTATATTTTCAAACTGCAATCAATTTTTTTAAGTAAGCCTTGGAAACAGAGGTTCTGCCTCATTTAATGACTTATTTGACCTGCTTTCTGGCCACAGAAAGAACAAAGATGCTGACAGCTCTTTGTAATACAGATAAAAACACAAATCTGTTGTTTTAATCAAGAGAAGACAAAAGCTCGTAAGTTACTATTTGAGCATGGCAACCTGAGTCAGCACTTGCAAGTATTCATTCCTTTTTGACCAAGGTCACTCCAACATTTGTGATTAGTCACCAGGCAAGACCTGGTCACTCTCAATATCTGAAAATCAACAAGAAAACAGCTACATCTGCAATGGAAGATCCCTTACAATGACAAAAAAAATGCAGAAGTACAACAGGTAACATGTTCCATTAAGCCCCCTGTTTATCTACCTTATTTTTTTATTGTTGTGCCATAAGTGAAGCAGTTGTGGTTGGGTTTCCTTTTCTTATTCTGTTTTAGCTTAGTTTGGATTTCTTTTTGGGGTAGGGGGAGAGGAGGTGTTGCACCGTGTTTTGGTTTTTTTAAAATAACCTTATCTTTATAATTTCTATCCACTTCCTATCCATGTATATTCTAAAGAAAATTCTCCTTTCACATGTATATATCCAGACTATTAAATTATCTGGGAGACTAGAAAATATCGACACCGTCAAACATTAAACAATCATTTGGCTTTTTCATTGCTTTAATGACACATTGACTAAGAACAACATAATTAAGCAAACTATTTCCCAATTATCAAGGCTCCTTTGCAATTCATTGTACATTCCACTTTGCACATCCCAAGAATGGACCCTGATTATTAGCATTGTTTAAATGAACTTATTATTATCCAAGGCTCCTGCTCCTGTCAGGCTTGCAGGCCAGCTATGCACTACAAAGCAGCTTCATTCAGCTTCTGCTTCCCAGCACTACCCTGGGAAAAACCAGATGAGCAGCCCAGAACACAGCCCTCCTGCTTCCAGTTCTGTGTACACCAGGCACAAGTGATTTAGACATGGAAATAGAAATAGCAGCACTTGCTTTGAACTCCCATGGCACCTAAACAGGCTCAGAAATTAAATCTCACCACACCCATGTGGGTGGAAGACGTCTAGGTGTATGAAAATTCCTCAACTCAACCTACCTGAAAATGTAGGATAGCCTAAAAAAAGTTATTATGAAGGGTTGTGGCTGACCTATTCATCAAATTAGTTAGCAGGAGAAAGGAAAAACCAGACTGTGTCGAGGGATCACACACACAAAAATAAATTGATGCACCCAGATCAGATAAGTAATAGTAGAGATGTTTATAATTCATAAAATCTTTATACATTACATTTCTTGAAACACATATTCCTGAAAATTCCTGACCCCGTCTATGGTTCAGAAAAACAGAGAAAAAAAAGATAAAATTAATTACATTAATTGTTCCCTGAAATAATTCTTTATAATTACTATGCAATTCCTATTTATTTGTATTCTAGAGTAACTTCTTTTTCTTTTTTCCTTTCAAATACAACAGTACTTGGATGTAAAAGCTACTAAAAAGTAGTTTATTTTCTACATGCTGAAATACAAAACATGAACAATTTTCTATCATTTAGGAAATTCGAGAGCTTGAAGGCACCTACTAATAATGTTCCTTGATTCCCCTAATGGAAGGGTTCAACATCAGGAACAGAGAAGTGCCTGAATGGAGCTACCAAGAATGTACCTATTGTTCCTGGAAAAGTGGTGGTGGGAGAGAGGACAAGCAGCTCTCTGCCTCTCCCAAGTTCTCCCCGCAGAACTGAGGAACAGAAGGAAATTTGTGCACCGGTGAGAGTGGTGAAGAAGAGTTTGCTGCCAAAAACATTCTTCGACCACGCTTAGAGATGAGATCCTCAAGAGCTTCCCTGTGCCGCAGTCCCCACCCCTGGGCCCCGGCCATGCCTTCGTGTCATTGGAACTGCTGGCTGCCAAGTTCACACGAGGGGGGGAAAAGGAATCCAACAGGATATCCTTGGGGCTTCCAGGGAAGATGGGTGTGTCAGTGAGCCCTCATGCAGTCAGGACAGCCCAACAGGTACGTGGTGAGAAGCCTACGTGACCTGACACAATTAAACAGACCGTGCACTGGCATTCCCAGGAAGAACAGCAAGACCCAAAGGTAACTTTCCAGGGAAAAATAAAATCAAGAATGTTGAAAGAGGACCGGTGTTTCCACAAAGTCTGATGTACTGCTCCAGTTTCTGGGGCACCCCAAGACAGAGGCTGTTCTACAGCCCCTGCTGACCAGCCTCTGTTTTCTGAATTTCTCCTATTTCTTTGAGTGCCTTTATATTTTTGACCTTCACCACCATCCTGTGGCAGTGAGGTCCACACCTTATTACACGTGACATGAAAACCCACTTCCTTTTAATCCTTCTGCCTGATAGCTTCACTTGATATATTTCAGCTGTGATCTTCAAAGAAACTGTGAACAATTGCCTCCTATTCATAATTCCCATTCACAACTTTACACAACTTTCTCATAGTTTTTACTGAGTTGGTGCTGATTTTTCCTGGTGCAAAAGCCATTTTATTGCATATCTGGTTTCCTCTTTAACCTCATCTTTCCTAGCTCTGCTACTTTTTCTTTCTTGAGAAGGGAAACTAACTATTGCACACAAAGCCCCCCCAAAAAAAGTCTGGGACACACTTAATGATTTACAAAGACATAACAATGATTCATTCCGTTCCTTTCCTTTAATTCCTTAAAGAGATTGCTTAATTCCCTTTCAATTGTTACTGAATATTCAAGGTGATGCTGTCCAGCTGTCTGGAAGCTTCATGATCTCTTCTCTGAGCAAGGATTTGGATGTTAGGGACATGTTCCTTCTGATGAGTTGCCTCATTTATTTTGACACAGATAATACTTGATAAAATCCCTGATCCATCTACAGACCTGTGTGGGGTTTGTTTGAGATTAGTGTTTGTGTGGTTTGGTTGAGGTGGTTTTTGTTTTGTTTTCTTTCTTTTTCTTTTTTGGCATATAGAGCATTAACTATTAAAATATCAACTTTGTGATCTGAAATCCATCCTCATACAGACATTTTGTATGTGTTAAATAGTGTGGGCTAATGCCAGATTTAAAGATCTACTGAACTTGGTTTAAAACACTTCAGATTTGCTTTATGCATTGATTCCATTTCAAATTTGACTACCAGGGAAGGAGTAATGTTATGTTTAAACTTTCATCACTGAGCAAATGAAGGCTGTTTGCCTATCTTAAATATTCTCTTCAGCCACATACTCCTGAAGCTGATAGGAAGGAAATTTTCTCTCCCAGAAACTATTATGATTTCAAAGAGTACAATCATCAACTTGCTCCACTTTGGACTAGCAGATTTTTAGGGAAGGGTCATCTGCACACCAAAGAGCATTTTAAGTCATTTGGTTTGTTCCCAGAGCTCAGACACTCGGACTGCTTTGAAATAACTGGGAGCTGGAAAAACAGCCAGAATATTTAACATGCAAATGAGTCTAACAAGAATCCTATTTTGTTTTTATAATTCCTGCATTCAGTGCAGCTAGAACAAGCAGCTTTCTCAAAACAGGGCCAGAGTTTTATCTTTTCTCAGTTGGCTTGTTGTGAGCAGTTATAACTATAGTTATAGTTATATAGCAGTCATTTTCACTGGAATTTATACTTCTTTTCTCATAATAATTTTCATATCTTATAAAATTAATTAGGTAAAAAGAGCATTTTCTGAACAAGAATAACAAAAGCCTCCACTTTCTTCCTTCTTAACTATATAAAGCTCCTTTATTCCACAAGCTCCTATGTATCTGTGCTTTGTGTACAACCTAGAAAATCCGAGTGTGGGAGTTTCCATTTAGGATTTGGTTTATATTTTGGGGTACTTTGTTGTTTGGTTTTTTTAAATAAAAGCAAAAAATTAACTTGTTTTCTACATGAGCATGTACAGTCTCTTAATATTCTAATTATGCAAAAACGTGAAAAGTTCTGATAGTGAAAAAAAACATAGAGGCCTTATGACAGCACACATTTCTTTAAATGTGAAAATTGCAATCAAAGTAAGAAAGTGTATGCTTTGCACATTGTAGGTAGAAATATGAAAAGAAATGGGATTTTTCCATTGCAACAGTGAATCAGCAACAGATATGCAATGGTGATTCTTCTGCTCTTCTGAGGTGTTTCATTCCATCCACTTACTATAATGCAGATGTTTTTAAAATAACCAGCTGGCCAACAAAATATCAGAGCAATAACTTTGTGCAAGAATTCACAGAGACAATAGTTAGAGCCATAATTAAAAAAAAAACAAAACAAAACCCAAACAAAACCTTCATACCTTCAGCTGAAACCTTAAAAGAACTTCTTTCTTTGTTTGGGTGGTCCTGGAATCAAAGTGCCACATGTGCATGCACAGAGCACAAGCAGGTGGATGCTGGTGGGTATTTGCTCTGTTCACACATTAATTCAACAGATGAGAGCCAGATCCAGCCCAGAAGGGGCACACACACATGAGCAAGGATTTGGGTTTTGGCATTAAGTGATCAGCTTGGCATCAATATGAAATCTATGCAGTGAACCTTTCTGCTACACCCAGAGAAAGTCCTTTTAAATTCTCTAATAAAAGCTTCCTATGCATTTCATAGGTTTATTTTCTTAGTTTAATATAATCTCACAGTATCTCTCTCTTTCTGAAGATAAATATGATACTCTACAAAAGAAGAATTCAGCTTTCCAGGACAACCCTGCCTCCTGCATCTGAACTAGAAACATGACCGACTGTTCCAGGCTCCATCACACACTGAAGTTTCCAGCTTTCAGAGCTAACAACTAAAATTTAGTCCTTACTATCTGCAGTTCATGTGTAATTTTAAGCTGCACTTTTGATTACCCATTTAAATTTGAGAATACCAAAAGCATTTGCACTCAGAATTGACTCCCCCTCTCCACCTGCAATTTTCTTTTGAAGACTATTCATTTAAAAGGAGAAATGAGAGAAACATTCGTAGTCTGTTCTCCCCATCTTCAGATGGCACACAGGCTGGGTGACACAGGAAAAATAATCAAGGAGTCCTGTTTATAGACTAACTTCTGTAGGGTTCGTGAAGACAAACAGTGCAGCCCACCACTGCAAAAAGCTTGGGAATTCTTTTTCTTCACCAAAAAGGCCCAGAGCTTTCCTTGCTGAGCATGCTGCTCTGACCACACGGTGACTTTCCCCAGCTGGGGCTCCAGCTTGGTGCCTGTTTTCCAGAGGGGCTTCCATCACTGCTCGTGCTGCCTCACAGCACCTCACGACTCACGGGACAGCAACCTGCAAAACATTTCCCCAGCCCTTCTCCCAGCAACTCAACACTAATGTTAATAGCACAAGAGGTGTCCAGCAGGAACAAGAGAAAATTAAGTTAATTACCTAGGCGTAATAGATTCGGTTTATTTTCCCTCAAGTAAGAGCAGAATCGCCTTTCCTGTGAACTTCTGTTACATGCAGCTGTCAGCTTAAGATAATGACCTCGAACACTCAAGATTAAGATTCTGATCATACCCCTGATAGTAAATTATTTTTTAATTTATTCCTATGCAATTTTTCTAGAAAGCTCTAACATCACACCATTCTTCACAGTCTATCACGACATTCCTCTCAGTAATTCCAACTTTAAAAAAATCATACTTGTATGTCTCAGTGGCCATTATCCCCCAAACTTTACTTACTCAAAGTAAGCAACCAAAAAAGCATTCACAAAAGAGATGCCTTTGTGCCACTATTCCTCCTGAACCTACTACTTTATTTCTGTGACAACAGACTCACAACCTTTTCTCTTTCCTAATGCTTAACTCAGTTCTTTTGTTATTTCAAATCATCAGTCACACATCCTTCTGGCATGTCACCTTTGAGCCAACAATTCTTTCTGATCTGAGAGACACAAAAATGCCTCAACTCTTCATTAAGTGTAGCATCTCCATAGTGCAAACTTGTTGCAATTTTTTTTTTAAGCTTATTACTCTGTCCTTCCACTCTTCTTTATGCTCTTCCAGAGCCTCCCTTCCTTCATCTAGAAGCTCAGCTATTTCTCCTCACTTTTGAGCCCTTTAATGACCAAGGTCTCGAATAGTCAACATATGCTATTGGTGATTTTTGGATGGTGACTTTGCTTTGCCAAGTGTGCCAGGCCCTGTCATTAACTTGTTAAAGCTGTCAAAGAAGAACATCTTTTCTTTCTTACAGGCAGACCTTTCATGCAGGAAGAACACCCTAAACACCTCAAATACCCACTATTTATTTATCAAAGACAAGGAGTCAGGATGGGAAAGTGAAGTTATGTTCATCCTGTCAGTCTCTGATATTGCACCCAAGCTGTGATCAACCTGCAGCCGTGGATTATCAGAACATCATCTGAAAAAAGCACACTTACCGAAAAATAATTATATTGTTCCAAAGGCAAAAATGTATCAGGGCATACACCAGACAGTAGCAGCCTGAACAGAAACTTTCAAAGCATCATGTGTGAAGGAAGCTGCAGCTCCTTCAATGTATGGACTTTAAGATGACAGAAACTTTTTTCACTCCATTTTATTACTTGCTTATATGTAATTGTAGATTTCAATGTCTTGTTCTTCCCTTTTTTCCTCTTCTTCTCTACCTTCTTCTTTCTTCTGGTTTATTTTGCTACTGCTATCTTTATTCAAACGAATACATGCAAGTAATATGTTTGCATATAGTAAGATCATTTCCTCCTTCCCCTGCTCTGCCAAGCACGCAATTCACTAAATTACAGAAACATGGAGCTGGATCACATATAAAACATTCATCACAGATGTCTACTAAATTCTAAGGAAGGACTTTCACAGCCTGTGCTTAGATATCCTTCGAAGGGTTTTCTTTATCATTACATCACCCACTGAGAGAAAAACAAGTTCTCTCTTCAGATAACAACGGACCCACGTTCTGCTTTTCACAGTTGTTTTTTTTTGAAAGTCTGTTCTTCCCTCAATATTTTCTTCTCAGGGAAAAAAAAAAATCCTTCAACCTTTCTTCTCATCAATCACTTTTAAAAAAACATTTCACATGCATAGCTCAATTTATAGTTGGAAGGTAAAAACAAAGCATTAGGTAAAAAATAGTACTCAAAACAATTTCTAATGAAATAAAACAAAAACCAAACTTTACATTGCAGAGATTGCTGAGTCTTTGCTATGTATGAAAGGAGCAGCTTAGAGCTACTCTGAGCTTTATTTTTCTGGTTTCTCTACAGTTATGAGGATCTTTTTCTCCCTTATTCGTCCCAGCACCAAAACAACTCCACATTTGTTTTCTAATAGCACTAGCCACTGCCATCTTGTATATTCTTTCTTTAAAATTCCAAGGAGGTTGTGTTCCTGGATTTCCAAATGAACCCCACCAGGAGCAATAGGACAGGAGTATCCTTAGTTCTTGATTGAGCAAAGGATGCCAATGACAGGACACTCACAACACAGCCCTTAATCAGTCTGGTAAGAGACATTTTGTCCAGACTCAAAGGAAATTATCTTCTGCTTCCACAGGCTAACAGAAAGATTGGTTATGCCCCATACTCCTTTTGTTTAGCTCCAGATAAAATAATAGTGTGTTTTTACTGTCTGAACTTCACCTGTTCTTTAACTTCCCAAAATAAACTGCAGGTGAACGTAGATTTTATAAAGTACATTTATGACCTGCTCTTCTGTTGTCAGGAAGATTCATCTTGGAAAAATAAGAACTTGGCAATAAACACTCAGCAACTGATTTTTCCATTTTCCCTTTTTTTAATTCTTCCTCAATGCTCTGCAAGGCATCACTAAACCCATAAAACAGACAGTACTGTCAACTCTCAGTCGTGTGAAGTGAAGGTGTTGGAATAATTCAGTCAAGTTGAAACCTTTGTGCAGTGGGGAGAAGCTATCGATACAATTGAATGAAACACAAACTCAGTCTGTGAGGGCATTGTTACATCTCTCCACATCCATAGCAGGTTTCATCTTCAGTTCAATGACAGAAAACTAAGGGCTAACAATAGACCAGCTCTCAGAGGAAAGGTCTGATGGCCTTGAGGGGACCCCACTTCTCTGTTCTGCGCAATGGATCCGCGCTCCTTTGTGCTCTGCCAAAGAGCTGCCAGCTGAACACGTCTCCTCCTTAGATCCCAGATTCCCAGCTTGTCCCAGGAACCAAGGACTTCTGCCCACAGCTGCACTGGTGCATTGCCCTCCTGCCCACCCCTCTCTGGAATGCAGGGATGCCTGGCAGGCTGAGCACTGAATCCCATGGCAGTCACTCCCTGACACGTGCTGCGGGACCTGGGTGTGCTCAGGATGCCTCAAAAACATGCTTGAACTGTCAAAAGAGGCACCCTTCCCTGAATTTGCTACTAGAGTGGCAATTCATAGATGAGGTTTTCATGACAAAGTTGTAGCTGTAGAAGGGCCCCTTCTTCAGAACACAACCATATTTTCCAGTCGCTTTTGAGGATTTGGCTGGAGAAAAGTGAAAACCCCTTTTTCTCCTTCTTCATCTCTCAATCAACAATCCTACAGAAAGTGGGGATTTAATTCTAGCCTCTTCAGTCAGGCATGCCTTACGTATAACCCTCTTACCACTCCTATTTAATCTTTTCTAGGAACTGCGCACAGAGCAAGTCATGTAACCCACTAATCTCCAAAAGGAATGCAGGAATAATAAGTAAATAAATAAAAATGGATTCAGGACAAGCAATGGCTACAAGGTATTTGCAAGGAATTAAACACACCACCACGTTTCCTACAAGCTGCCTTCATACAATATCTATTTTGGTAGGATTTGAGTTGGATAGTGCAGAACCACAGGCTATTTTTTGTTTGTTTCAGCTGATGTGGGGTGGATTTCTTTTCCCCCAAGTTTCAAAGCAGACGGAGAAATGGTAATATTAGAAACTTGACATTTTGCACTCATTCCTGCTTGCATAACCATATGTTTTTATACCAAATGGGACTCCTTTGATGATTATGAAGATCTACTGCTGTGCATGATTTTACTTAGAGATTTTTCCTGTACTCCCAAGACCTAACATCACGCAGAACAGAAGAGCGTCATCCAAGTTCTACAGCACACTTAATTTGTAACAAATTCTGAATATCTCTCTCTGTACTGCTTACTTTTTTTTCAGGGTAACAAGAAAGTTTCAATGCCAATACACACAATTTTTAAAACATATGCCAGCTAAAGATAGTCATCTGATCTTTGAAGCATTCTTCACATGTAGGCACTGCACTTTCTCAGAAAAAGCAACAGAACTTACCCTCATCTGTAGGGTTGAACCCACAGATATCACAGATACATCGAACCCACTTATTCATCTCCTCCTCGCTGTCTGCTACCAAATAGAAAACTCGGTCTATAGTGTTGATATCAAAAATATAGCTGTTTTCAAACTCCTTTTTGTTGAACGTTAATCCAGCATCCACTTGTTGACACAAGTTTAAGTCAATAATACGGATAGGCTTCTTGGCATGGTCATTTTTGTAGTATTCCAATACATCTGGATCCCCCGTTAAGCGGCCGCTCCGAAGAACAAACCATCTTCTCTTCCATGCCTGGAAATTGGGGAAGAGAGAAAAAGAAGAACAATTAGAAGGAAGAAATCACACTTTAAGACGTCTTATGTGTGGTTTCAGCCTGGGTTGAACCAAGTTCTAATAAGTAGTTCAATTATTATACTAAGAGATTACACACCAAATACCCACATTTAACACTATTTGGGTATTCTTACAATAGTGGACTTGAAGATTAGTGAATTTGTATTTTAAATTTTATATCTTGGCTTCGTTTGTAACAAGTAGATATATAAATTAAATCACTGTTTACAAAATGAGAAAGCATGAATACACGAAAGAAAAAAGTGGGGTGGGGATCAGGAGAGGGGGAAAAAAAGCACACTAAAAAGGCTTCTGAAGGAAGCTCTCATAGGCATGGGAAAGACAAAATAAAATATATCTTTAAGCGCTCCATGGTGTTTTGTTTCCAATATCTGTTGTTTCAGGCTGATGCATTTTAACTGAATTTTTCACTGATACTCAACAATAGCAACCTGCATTTAAAGAATGGACAATGCTCACATTGTACACGCACCTTGATGCCAAGGGAACTCTGCACTCAGAACCTCATCATATTTCTAGACTAGTACTTCTTACAGAAAAAGAGCAACATTATTATTTTTTGAAATTGTTAGAGAGATGGGGATGGAGAGAATGACCAGATCTTACAGTTTTACCACATAAACCCAGTCTTTGGGGAAGATACAGAAGAAATAAATTTGTTAGTCTGACACTGTGCCTATTACACCAGCCCTCCTGATGCTGCAGAAAGAAGCTGGTCTAAGAGAAAAGCAAAAGTAAAATGTCTCATTTTCCAACTAATCCTCAGGTGCCTTTCATCCTGTGGGCCTCCATCACTTGCCATAATTTTCATCAAAGACCTTAACTCAAACCACACAACCAAGCTCAGCATACAGCAATGCTGCTGCTTCCAACAGCATCTTTATTGCCCCACTTGGCTGCGCTTTCGTTCCTCAGCTCTACCAGCAATTCTGTGCTAGCAACTTCTTTTTATACCCCAGTGCAGAAGAAACCAGACATATTGACATTGCTCACTAGGAGAGCTGCACTGCTTTCATACTGAGAAATTTGAAAGCAGAGCCCAGACACAGTGGGGAGCCATCCCTGTGTCATTCATTTGTTCTTATACTTTTCAGCAGCTGGATCAGTGCAGTAGCCAAGCCACCGTGCATCACACCACAGACTCACACCATGCCCCAAGGCACCCCACTTTAAACTTTTTTAGGATATTCAAACAAGGTTGTCAGCAAGCCCTTTGTAAGAAAAAAATAAAACAGCACACGAAATGCATAAATAAGACAGGTGAGTGTATTTTCCTTTCAGCCAGCCCTGGCTGCATGCTAACCAAGGAAAGGAACAGAATTGGCAAAGATGGTCCCAGAAAGGGTCAAGATGTGTGATGCCCTTTAAACACTGGGACAGCAGCTTTGGAAACAAGAGTTTTTTACTGTGCATTGGGGAGATTCAGAGCCATTTTTGTGAGGCACAAGAGTGCATTAATTTATTTTTCTAGGTGCTACGTTCAAACAAACCAGTGGAAGAAGGACATAAGGGACAAGGAGCAAGAACTGCCCTGCCATCTCCCTGCCCTGAACAGCACCATCAGCTTTGCCCCAGAGACTCACAAAATCCTCACTGTGAAGTGGGCATGACTTTTTGGGGTAACAAGCTTAGAAAGCTAATATGAAAAGATAATACAGAGAACAGGAGAAAGGCAAAAAGGACAGACAGCTTAATTAAGGCTTGTGATTCATTCTCCAACTACCAAAGCTCTTAAAGTTTTTTGAGTTTTAGATAATGTCTGTACTCTCCAAAGCAATTGTATTTATTGTAGTTCCGAATAACTGCATCTGTTTTTAAATGCTGAAGTGTGTGAATCAAGTCAAAGAATCAAGCAACTATTTCATGGTAGCAGTAAGTTTAACTGGGTGAACAGTTAAAATGTAGAAGATGTAATAGATTAAACCCCTGCAATTTGGATTTCAAATGTGAGTATATCCTAGCAGCACAGCTGGATAAGCACCATTTAACAGCGACCCAAAAACATTAGCAGAGTTTGTTTTGTTTCCTGCTTCCAAATCAAGTGACAACTTAGATGCTGGGATAACAGGAAACTTCAGTAGAGGAGGCTCTCTCCAGGCATGGCTGATCACAGATAACTGCTACAAACTGCTTCAGAAAAAAGCTTTATCTTTAACCTCGGCCTTCAGTCACTCAGATGAAATTTTCAAAGCAGAAATCAGGAGGAAAGAGATTAGAGATAGGAGAGGAACAAGAGCAATTGAGAAGCATGATGCGTTTTGTCTCACAGTTTGTGCAACAACAAAACCCCAGGCTAAAAAACTCCATCAACTCTGTATCAACCAGGCGTGCCTCTTCTAAAAGTTTATTTCTAGCACTGTGTTAGGGAATGAAAGGTTCTTAGCAATCCTGACAATTTCTTTGAGTATTAATGAGTAAATAGGACTCTAAGACTGAGAAAAACCACTGAGCTAAAAAGAATTTCCTTTCAGCCCTTCAGGCTACAAAACAGCAACTCTTAAGTATTTAAAACATTGAATTTAGCCTGCTAGCACCTGCTACTATTTTTGAAGAGTTTTCACATAGTGCATATGCGAACATTTATTTCAGTCCTATAGTGAGTCACACTCTGAAACTGGCACAGATTATATTCAAAAACAAAAGCAATTCCATAAACTACACACTAATAAGGCAGATACAAAGGTTCTCTGGACTGCAGTACAAAGCACAATTTAGCAGCAGAATAAAGCTTAAAGCTAGACAAGCGAACTGACATCAGCACCCTTGCTAATCATAGTACAAAAGTGCCTCTATACTTTGTCAAAGTGCTAAATGAGCTCACATAAATCACCCTTTGTTATTTGAAAATATCTGGGATTCTTAAAGCTTGATCTATTTTTAACATTTCAGTGTTTGTCGCTGCAATGAAAGCTGTGCACTGCCCCACTGCAGTAGAGAATATTGTGCTATTTGTGTTATATGTGCAAGGAAGAGCTTCTTCAGCAACAGCTTTCCAAAGTGCAGTTTCCAAAAGAGAGAGTGCACATGTACAAATATGCACTTATGCAAGTTTTATCTTTTTTTTTTTGTTTTTTTTAGCTAATTTGGACATTTTAGTTTGAAAATTTCATGTTTTCTCTAACAGAAAAGCATGCCACAAACTATTTCTCATAATCACCCAAAAAGATGTAACCAATTTATGTCACAGGAAAATTAAAGGTACCAATTATTTATCTGTCACATAACTGATGTTATTATCAGCCATACATTATCAAACACTAGTTTTCTGTGCTAGAAGTCAACTGCTTTAAGTTTGAGAAGTCAAAAAAATAGCCAGAATATGATTTAAACGTTTTGTAGTTATTTAATTCTGGGAAGAAATGTGAGTAAGTTTTTTTTTTTAATCAAGGTTCAACCAAATATATAAAATATGTTATTAATACAAATAGGGTTTAGAAATATATTTTATAACTATACTAGCACTTAGTCACTAAACACTGTTTGTAGTGCAAATACCTAATTCAGAAGAAAAACGGCTCCTTTTATAAGTTTTATAAGGCAAACGTCATAGCAAGCAAGTTCACCAAAAGCCTGCGTAGGCTTTGTAAATTATTACAAAACACAGTTTAGCAAGGTTTGCTGCTTTTCCCTCAGTCTAAGAAAGGCCTTGTGTGGCTCTCAGCTTGTTTTCTGCTCTGGGCTGCACAGCACAGCAGCTGGCCTTCCACAGGACACCACCACGCCTGCCAAACATTGTCCTGCTTCTGTCATGAGACCATCGCATCATGAGACCATCATAACTATAGAAACGAGCTTGTTTGCTTGCTCTTGAGGGAGGCTGAAATGTGACAAGCTGCTCACCCACAGAGCATCAAATGATCAAAGGAGCAGTGGAATTCTGTATTTTTCACACAGCGTTTTGAGTAAGGTTACAAAGTAAAACCAAGACGTCCCTACGATTAGGGTTTTTTTTTAATTTTTATTAAGGTATATGCAAACTGCTGATTTCAATGTGAATGAATAAGCTAAGAAATTGACAGAAAGCACCATGCACCAGTATTACGGTTTAGTTGGTTTTGGGGTTTTTTTTAAACTACAGCATACTGCTGTAGGCAGTACGTAGAATTTACAATATATTCTACTTACAAGATTTATAGCTGTTGAAGTAGTTGTAGCTATACTTCCCTTAATCTTTACATTTATGGATTATTTTCCCCTGCCCTCTCCTCATATACACTCGAGATATACCTCATTCAGCTGCTGCCTGTATTTCAAAGACGTCGGAAATAGGGGAAGTATATGTAAATGAAAAAGGAAAGGAAGGGGCAGGAAAGAGCAGATCACATATTTTTTAAAGGATTTAACCTTCAATTTAGATCCCCTTAAGCTGCTGGCTCAAGAGGCCAAAATGATTACATAACATGTTTAAATAAAAGCTTAGAGATGTTAAATCAAAGACAACTTTTTCTGGTCCATCTTTTACAGATTTAGCTCTCACACGGCCGAGTGACTGCTTACTGATAAACTGATCAATTATCCTTCTGTAGTTTCCTACTGTTATTACTCACCATTCTAAGGTTGTTTAAAGCTGATTTTCCTCTTCCAGCACATTTGCCACCATTTTTCTTCTGGGTAGCATCCAGTTAAAAAAAACCTTTCAAAACTCCTGAGCACTGGCTAAGGTGAAGAGGGTATCCCTTACACTCCACCCCAGCAACACTGCTAATAAATCTTTCCCCATGTATGACCAGTAAAACCAAGAATAAATTTAAAGATCTCAGGCCTTCCTTCTCATCTCTCAAGTGTGCAGATGTTTGTGCTTAGGTTTTCATCTCTGTACTCACAGAGTACTTTAAAAGGCCACTATTTGGCATCCTTGGCATCCTCCTTTCTCATCATCAACTAAGACCTGGCAGAAAAAAATTTCTTACGTAGGGGCACAAGAAAGGCTCCAAAAAAGTACCTGGTGTTTCAAAAATGCATAACAAGACATCTCCTTACTCCAAAAGAACTTATAAAGTAAACAGAAGGCAGAACATGAGCCAGAGAGAAGTAGGAACTGCAAAAGATACAGCCTGAGGTGACTTCACAATGCTCTTGTGGACATTTAAGTCCTGTAGCTACTATTGAGCATTTTTCAATTGTCTGCTGGGATCAAGATTTAATTTTCTTTATGCTTTTTGTTCCCATCTATTTAATCTACTCCCCTCTTTCTACTTATTTTTCAGCGCAAAGGTTAAACAGTGAAATCGGTACATGTCTTTGACGAACAACCAGAAAAAGGATCCCAAAGAGCAGCTGAGTATTTCTGCTCCTTTTTGCCTCCACATTTCCAGTGTCCAGGTATTCCAGCCATCACAGAAGACAAACACACCTCTGGCACAGCTTCACTGACTTATGCATTAGACCTGTGCTCAGCATCCCACTGGAAGCAAAAATTAAACAAAAAATAAAAATGTTCCTTCACACTATGCTCCTTTTTAAATCCTGTTTGTGGTCAGCCTCGACCAGGGACAACTATCACTGAGGAGCTGCATCCCACAAGGCATGTAGAAGGATGACTGCCAGGAAGTGGCAGAAGGAGGTCACATTAGGTAACAATACTTCAAGTAGAGGACTTTACTTTTCCCATTTGTTGTTCTTCCAATTTGCACGACAACATGGTGAAATTGCAACATTTCAAATGTTTTCCCCAAGAAATTAACACTTGCAGATTTCCATATGGATTTCTATATAGATCTCTTGTTTTGGGGTGTTTTAAGGAAAGCATTTTCTGTAAATCTTTTAAAACCTTTTCAGTTGGTTGGTTTAGTGGAGTTTTTTTAATCTGATTTCTTTTTTAAAGGCCATATCATGAGCACCAGGAACTGAAGAATATGTAATTACTAGTTATTTCTGAAACCCTTGTCACAACACCAACCGGCAATAGACAACCTCTTATCCTCTTCCCTAAAAATTATGCCCTTTATTTTTTAAAGCCTAAGACAGAACAACTAAACAAAGAACAAAAAAAACCCAAACCTGAAGCATGTTTAATGTTTTAATTCTATACAGCAGAATCTGCAATTCTATGATTTGACAATAGTCCAAACATTCTACTCTTAGTAGTGCTAGATACTATGAGGTGTAAACAGATTGTTGGAAAACAAACAAATGTGATATGAGGAAAATACTGAATATGTTATGACTTTCCTTAAATACTTAAGACTTGTTTTCCAGGAAGCACCATCTTTTCTCACTGAGCAAAATAAGGAAAAAACAGTCTCAGTGGAAGTTTCCACTCTCCTGGCCATCATCCTGATCATCTGTTCCGAATACACACAAGGTCAAAATTTCCTGTTTTCAAACTATTGTCACCATTTTCTAGTCTTGTGCTGTCGATTCTAACTTTAGCTTGTTAAATAAACAAAACACTGAAAATACAGCAGAACAATACTTCCACACACACTTACTGTGAGCTCTGTTTCATAACTGATGTTTCAGCATGTGAATTAGCCTCCCAGCGTTAATTAAAGTGCCAAAAATGGTACAAAATAAAATGCAGACAACACAACACAAACTGCTGCTGTATTTTGTGAATCTGAAACCAACTGAATATCTTCATTGTTCTCTCCATTTTACATGAGAATTCTTAATTTTTTCTTGCCTTTTGCATTTTTTTTTCTACATCCTTATCCCTATTCCCAAAGCCACCTTCTCTCACCGCTCCATCTTCATTACTTTGTCAGCAATGAAGACACAACAATCACAGCATGAAGCCTGCCTTGGCACAAGGAGAAGTACAGCTATTGCAGGTCCCTTACACATTTACATGGTCTTTGGTTTGCTGCCCTGTTTCCCAGAATATTTCTAAAATTTGGTCATTTCCTCTCTGATCATGAGCATGCTCTGGTCATCCCCCTCTCTAGTCTTTTGCATATCCATCCTATTTAAAATAATGCTGCCAGAAGAATCTCCCTTCTCTCATTCTGATTACATCAGCTTCTATTTTAAAGTTTTCCATTTATTGACTTGCTTTATTGTACTTTTGTGCCTCTTTTTGACTTTGAGGCTTTTTCTACTTAGAAAGATCTGTGTTCTTACTTGACTCTCTCCCTCTTGCAAGTCTCCCTCAATTGCTTTTTGCTCTATCGCTGATACCAGATTTGGATCATTTTTCCTTCTCTCCTGCCACTCTCATCTTTCTTTTGAAGGCTTCCTGAACAAATAAGCAAGGGTAAGACATCTCCTTCCTTCAGATTCCTCCTAAAGATCAGCATCCTTGACAGTGCTTGTGATCATCCAACCAAATTACAATCTGGCTTTGCATCACATGGACTTATTTAAGAAATAATGTTTTTGTGTATTCACCAGACAAAGGTTTGTTTGTTGAGGTTTTTCTAAAAGTTGCTTCAGTCTTTTCATCAGCTATTAATTAAAAGTCACTTCACTCTTAATCTAAGAGAGAAAATCATTCAGGGTAGGCTCTGCCCTGTTTTTAGAAGTCTCTGTACATTGTTTATCACAAGGATTACCCCCATGCCGACAGGACCCCCTGAGCAAGACAAGGCAGAGCAGAGACAAGCCGTGCCATTTGACTTGGATTCCACTGAGCTCATGGGCATAGGTTTCATGAAGCAACACAAAGAAAAATAAAAAATTTAGTATTTATAAAAATGTGAAAAATTCAAAGCTGAGAAGTCAAGCCTATTTAATTGCACTGATATCAAGAGCTGCTTGCCCTCTAAGAGCTGGGGATTTATTATTTCACCATATATTTTTATCCATTCATTCCTCAGTTCCTAGGAGGACAGTCATTTTGAAGCAGTGTTTGTAACAAGTTGAGAAAAAATTCCCATTACTCCCTATCACAAGCCCAGTTCTTCCTGTAATATTTTTTGCAAATTGACAGTTATTTTTTTCACTTCTTGCTCTCCCATGTAGATATGTACCTTCATCATCTGTGAAAGACTTATACACAAGGAAAAGCAAGACGAGACACTAGAATTCTAAAAAAACATGGAAACATGCCATTCCTAACAGAAATGGATGTTCTAAAGGACACTGCAGTTGCAATGACCATACAACATACGTTTGTGTCACTGCCTTATGTTTGGATCACTCAAGCACGCTCGTTCTGCAAACAATACAAGAGTTTTCCACGGATGACAGGAGGCCAAGCATTCTGTACATCATCTCTTCAACAAAATATTCATAGGCTTAAGTCCTGTGCTTTGTACACCCTACAAAAGAAAGGAGATTTGAGCTACAGAAGCATCAGCTTATCCAGTTTCAATAGGGAATGATGAATTAAAAGGGATTTAGCAATGAATTAAGGATGATGGTACAAAGATACCCCATAATTCCTACAATTTGCTTCCCAAGTAACTAACCTGGTTTAACCTACCAGTTATATTAAAGAAGCTCCTACCCATCCATTAACACACAGTCTCCAATGGAAATTCAGAATATGTTTTAAATAATCCCAAACAAATTAAACTTAGGACATGTTGACACTCCATCCTTATCCATTCCTCATGAGAGCAAGGATGTACAGTCACTGACATCTTTACAAATCAAGAATGTTCAGACCAAAGCAGGTCAGCCACTGCTCCAGCAATGAAAGGACTGACCCTTACTCAAGTCTTTTTCCTCAGGCACCATGAAGGGAAAGCTAAAGAAAAGAAATTGTTCTGCAAAAGATTCACAGGGAGAATCAGCACAGTAGTTTTTATACACTGTGAGGCATTACAAGGAATTCCTTATTTGTATATAAGGAACATGTAATTCTTCCCATGTGTATAAGAAAGGGGAAGAATTAGAAAGGGCAATCTATGTTTTAACATCAAAACTATAAACTTTCCCATTACAAATCACCAGATCTGAAATGTGCATGTGAAGAGATAGCAGGGAGAGCTGCTAAGAAAAGGAAAAGCTAAGATAAAATAAAAATAAGCATTCTGTCTGATAAATACATTCTCGTTTTACAGGGCTGAAAATATTTACCAATTATGCTGCGGTAGTTTTTTTCTGAGCAGACTGAACCAAAGAACTCTAGAGAAAAATTAATTTCAAAATAAATCAGCACAAAGCCCAAACTCTTTGCAAGACATGATATATGAATTCCTTTCAACATGCTCCTTAACCCTGAGCTTCCATTGTAGCAAAAATACCGTTTTACCAACAATGCAAGCAATACTTTAAGATTCAAATAACTCACTGGCAGTAACAAAATGGTTAAGAAATTCAGAAACCAGCAACTTCACATACCAATAGCAAATTCAGCTACATACTAGGATATCTGAAAATTAAGATGCTTCAATATAATTACTTGGGTTAGCTTACAAAACACTCCTCTAGCTCTCATCAGCTCACATAAGAAAGTTTTCTACTCCTTCCTGGGCTGTAAAAGTACCCTCACACTGTACATTATTAGGATGAACAGCTTTGTAGAATGTATCCACCAGAACCAATTCCCAGCCGTGTGAACAGACAAGGAATCACAGACAGCTCCTCAGTAACAGCACAAATGCTACGAGAAACTGTATTTTTAGAGGGCTGTATTAACACACCCAACACATACGAAGTACTGAAGCAATACATCACAGCTAGCACAGAGCTTCTGCTTGCACTTCAGGGCACAAAACCTTTCTCTTGTTTTTCTTTTTTAGAGCTAGTGATACGAGTGGACAAACAGGTAGAGAGTTTAGGCTCTTGCTTCAGAAACATAATTCATTGCGATAACTTGTAAATCAAAACGAAAGCTCTTCTCAAACAAAAAAAATTTCAAGCACAAAGATAGCATTCTTTAAGGAAACCCCTGTTTACTCCCTCCAATTCACAGTCCCCATACTTAAGTTACAAAGCATAAAAGTAAACAACATCAAGAACACAGTTTTTGACAAGTTTACCTCTTCATGTCTTCAGAAAATTTAAGCAATGTTGTGGCCATTTCTGTAGTTTTGTCTACCCCAAAATAAGCAAAGCTTTCTTTTTCCTGCCGGCTTCCCACCTCACTCTACACCACCCTATCCTCATAACCTTTGACCAACAGGAAGCAGACACAATGGACTGAAAATAACAGCAATTGTAAGATTTCAAATGATTTAATACATGAGGGGTGGGCTTAAGATTTGAAAAACTTCCCTTGCTGTGGTTTTTCAACAGCTGCTTAAAACATGTTGTCTACATAGACTTAAAATATTAGTTCAAAATCTTAGGTTGAATGGGGCAAAAAACCATGAAACTTTTCATAAGGCACTATTAAGAGCACAGAGGTACAACTGCTTGCATACATTGAGATTTTGTGTTTAAGTCATAGTCATTAGGCTGTTGTAGAAAACAAACTTAGTTTTCCAGCAGCGTAAGCAAGAGCAGTAGAAGTATCTTAGAGCATTTTGTCTGTCTTCAGAAAAGGTTTATTTATCTGAGCTTCTAGATCAGAAATAGGTATATATCCCATAAAATTAGAGGACATTCTTGTGAGAAACGCAAGTGTCCATTTAAACACTGCAGTTAATCCTTGGTGATGTTAAGTCACAGATCAGTTTGCCATGACAAAAAGGACTTTTGCTAGCCCCAACTAGCCAAAAGAAGCACTTTGCAGTGTAGAAGGAAAGATCTTTATTCCTCACATAAAAACCCAAGCAACGATCCCATGTGTTTCTCCATTAGCAATTAAATTGTACAAACAGCTTGGCGCAATTAACCGGAGGGTTACAGAGTCCAAAGTCCAAATAGGCAATTGCAGCATTTCTGTTTATTAGTTTTAATATTTTTTGCCTTGCACCCCAAGTACCTGCTGCTTGTTATTTTGCAAAGCCACAATCACATCCCAGGTTCCTCCTCTGTGGTTACACCACAACACAGAGGCCTCAGTCAGAAGAACAGAAGCATCAGCTCAGAGAGGGACTCACCTCTTGTACCAGAGCTATGCTGAATTTTCTGTACAAAGGAAGGGGCAGGTGGTGGGATAAAGAGTCAGTGTCATTTTGACACAGACTCCTGGTCCTGAGCACAGGACGACCAAACCCGAGGTTCTCCCACAATCAGAGAGGCTGGTAACATTCTCTGCCTTGCAAACACCAAGCAAAATTTCACGCTATGAGTATTACATTGAATAGTTACAAGCATGCTGAAAGGCAAGGTCATAATAATTTTCCAACATAATTCTGAGTACGTCTGCACACACTTTATCAAGAATTCTCTGCATCTCTATTGCATATTAGGCACTGCTCCATTTCAGAGGCATTTTAACAATGGAATTACAACAGAAACACTCTTTTCTTGGCAGGGAAAGCTCAGGCACTGCATTTCTGCAGGATAAGACAGGATCCACCTTGTCAATGCAGTATTTCATTAAGGTCTGCTAGAGCTCAAAATAACTACAGAGAAGCCCCTCACAGCCCCCGGTATCCAACAACAACTTCCAAACATAAAACACTCAAACAGCACACGGGCAAGTTCCTGGGCACAGCAGCACCAGCCACCACTGACACGTTGGAGGAGTAGCTTGAAGCACAAATAGTTCAACAAGGAAAGCAAATACAAGGCCCTCAGCCAGCCTGCAGTTTAAGAGTCCCTTGATACCACTCTGTCTGCTAATAGGATCCTCCTCCTCCCTTCCCCCATTTTAAGACACAACCTGATGCCATCATACCAAGGAATAACAGAGAAAGGATATCCTGCCTAGATTTTCCATTATACAGATCAAATCATCAATCCAGAGAGGTCTTTGCTTACACATGGGATAAAAAGGAGATGCTTCCAACTGATAAACCCTGAGAGGAAGCAAGGTTGGCCCCATGACTATTTTTAAGTAGTCAGCATTCACACAATGGCCTAAAATTAATGGCCAACCCCCAGGGTCTATGAAACCTTCATTAAAAATAAAATGAAAATTAAAAAATAGGGAATTAGCATGTTTGAGAGGGCAAAAGCAAAAACTAAAGAATTAGAAGGCGACAGATACAATTATGCTTCTTCCCAGACTCACCTTGAATTCAATTTGGATGCTAAGTTTAAGTAAGTGAAAAGCTAGGAAGCTTTATGTCATTTTCTCTAAAAATGAAGCATTTCCTTCAACAATTGCTGGGAGAAATCTTTCTTCAACAGCTCTTGTCATTTTGACTAATACTCTTTTGCTGTAAATATCATATGACAAAAAGTAAGTAAACAGAGAAAAATAAAAATATCTTTATGTGGCTGTATTATGAAAGGAGGAACTTGTTTCTTAGCCTTCATTTTCAAGGCCAGATAGCACAGCTGTGCTGCAGCTCCAGCTGAACAGCTCCCTGCATCTCATCACCTACCAGACAAAGGGCATTTAGTTCACCAAAGGTCCAGTGTTTCATATTTTGCTCAGTTAAAAGCATCCCACATCTAAGGCTTCATGTAAGAATAAGGAAAGTCATGCTTTGTGCTTCTGGACAGGTGATGTTTACAAATATCTTTGGTATAATTTAAGGATAAATAATTTAAGTGGCATCGTTTCAATGTTAAATTCACTAAAATGCATTCTCTTGCCAGGCATTTCTCTGAATAAAGAACAAGATGAGGCAAAAGGCCCTGTAAGATCATCCTTGTAATCTAGGAAATGCTCACAAACTCAAGACATTTTAAATATCACCATTCATCTCCACCTTCGACTGCTAAGAAGGATTTCTTCCTTTAAGCATTTATTCTTGTCGAGGTTGTTGTTGCTGTTCTTTTTAATAACAGCATCCTTCTGATGAGTATCTAAGAGATTCATGGAAAACAAAAATTTCTGATCTCACCACAAACTACTCCCCTCCTCCTCTGTGCACTCAATAAAAAGTGAACAATTAGCCTGCTGTTTGCTCAGTACAGTGAGATTGTTCATTTCTTCATTTGCATCAGATCACATCACGGAATAGAGAAAAACATTAAAAATATTTTAAAGAAAAGAAAATCTACCATTAAACTACCAACACTGCTCTGAGAATTTAAACCCCATCAGATTTTTATTATTTCTTCCGTAGTTTTGAGCAGATTCACGTGTTGCCCTTTACCTTATCTGGTCTGCAAAGTACTTTACATTTTTATGTTTAGCTCTTTGATGTGAAAAGCAAGCACTGCAATATCCAACTGTTTTTTTCACCTTTTTTTTTGTGAGAGTTTCATAACTGGTTTCATTCGCTATAAAAATGTTTAATTTTTAACTTAAAGGCAGGAAAGAAACTCTAAAACTGGACTCCTTGTTACTTTATTTGCTGTCTTTCTTATACACCTAAATGGCATCTACTTTGTTTACTGACTGGAAGCTCTTACCACTGCCAGCACTTCAGGAACAATGTGACTATGGAAAGAGAAAAACATGTTTTTCTACATTTTGTTTGTCATCTAACAGAATTATAAGGTACACATGCAGAAATTTCAAAATATTTTTAATAGCGGATAATCTCAAATGGACAAAACAACTTAATTCAGCAGGTACTTTATCTCAGTTCCTAAATTAACCCTTTCATTCTGGAGACACTTATGAGTAATCACAACTCCTAATAATGTAATAAGTAATAATGATTTGCTATAGCACTGGTTGTTTTTCAATATCTGTATCATGACATTGTAAAAGTGTATTCTTATTCTAACAATGACCATTTTTAGTCCTTAAAAAGGAAAGAGTTTTGAGACAAGAGCAAGAGGTAAGACATCAGAAACAAGATTTAATTTTTCACAGTATCTACAGTACAGATTTTTCAGCTATAAGCCTGTATATAATATTATTGTTATGAATCCAGTTAGACACACAACTGGTTTGATGATTTAAATTTGAACACGTTGTTTTGCCTCTGCTCCAAGCCTCTTCCTCCCAGAAAGCCGCAGAGCTGAAGCTGCTGATTCACAACTTGAATCACGAGAGATGAACTACGACCAGCAATAACAATGTCAAACCAGAATTTTGGAGATCAGTGATGCAGAGTGACTGTATCTTCACTGTCACTGACTGCGCAGGCAAGACACTACTAATGTCACTTTATTTGTACAGCTGCTGCCAGCTCCAGCCCCAGCCAGGCAGGTGTCACTTCACTGGAGCTACTACACGATTTGAGAGCACTCCTTATGCTCGACAGGCAGAGAGGCCAAAGGCTGAGAGATGTGGAAACAAAGGCATTCTCACTTTTGGCAACAAGCTGATGTGCCAGAGTGGCCAGAATGTCCAATCTTACAATCCCATTTAAAAGTTTTTCACAGAAAATAAGGCATATTCCAGCAGATTGGGCAAGTCAACTCAAAATTACACCATCACCCAGTGAAGATCTGAAGATTTTGAGGATGGGATGATGGGATGATATAGCCAGTGTTTAGGCTCAAAAGCATAAACTCTAAAACATGAGGCCCCATGGCATGTGAATAGTATAAATACTGCTAGAACTGCTCACATCAGCTACTGATGGACACAATCCATATTGTTTCAATCCAGAGGAAAATTATTTTGGTGATGAAAGTCACAGAATCAAAGTAACATTAAAAAGCACTTATTTTAATGTCTTGACACCTTAACCAAAATATGCTGATCAATCACTTTGCTAGTCACTTCATGACTAATAAATAAGCCTAAGCAGTATTTATTGTATGCTTTCTACCTCTTACAACTCTGCTCAAACACTATAACAAAAGCGTAGTTTAATGGTTCACAGTTTAAAGGTTTGCTATACTAGAAATTTCTCCCCACAATGGCAGGGATAGATGATTTTCTGCAATACCTTGTGCCTGAACCCAACATACAAATTAACCACCTTCTGCCTGGCAGCATTGGATGCAGCTTGGGGGAGAATCTGCAGCTGAACTTCTCTTAGCATTTAAAAGAGGTATCACACTGACAGAACTGACAAAATCCCCACAGAACCTACGAAAAGTTTCAGTGACTTTATCACACTCCACAGAAATGAGCTGGCAGGGTAGAGAGGCATATACAAATGACTGCTTACTCTTTGATTCACAATATTTAGATTGTTATTTCCAGCCCAGGTAAAACAAATTGGTGTTATGATACTATTGTTAGGCTGCATGTATAAACACACTTATGCACTTTTGGAGGCAGGCCAGCCAGCTCAGCAAACACATTACAAAAGAAACAGCAATGAGGTAGAGCGTGAGCTGCTGCTCGGGTTCACCCACCAGGCTGTTATGGGAGGTGGCAAGGAGGAAAACAGCACAAAACAGTGGAGCAAAATATGTTGTGAACACACTATTTTAAGAAATGTGGAAAGTTTCCTGGAAAAAATAGAAGGTGGCTCAAGAGTTGGTCCATGCTTAGCAAAATAACCTCTGAACATTTCATACAGACAGACAATCAAGTAGTTCAAATCACCCAGCTTAACCCAAGGCAAAAGAAACAGTGGATATAGGTTTCTCCCACTGAAAGGAAATTGGTGGGCAAAGCACAAATTACAATCATCAAAACTTTAGCCAGTGGAAGAAACCTATTTGTTTTATTTAAGAACAAAGAATAAGGACAAAAAACCACATTCTGCGTAACCTAGATCTTCCACTGCATTTTCTAAGGAGGAGGGCTCAGTGTTAGCCCCCTCTCTCCTGCAACAGCTCAGGCACTTGACTCCAATTCTCCACTCTACCCAATGTTTATCAAAAAAATACATTAAAAATACTTTTTTTCCTCACTTCAGTCAGGAGAGGTGCTTGGAGACAGGTCATTTACAGTTGCTTTCCAGGGGACTCAGTTTACACATACAGGGTTGAAACAAGTATATCTGAACCAAGAGAGATTATGGATTTTTCAGCCATTTTACAACCAGCCTATATAAGCAGAGTTTTGAATAAGAAATGCAGACTAACAAATCCAATCATGGATTAATCTCCCTAGCTTACATTCTGCCTTGTGATCCCAAAGTCACTGAGATACCATCCCTGCAGTTCATTTTCTAGGCAGATCCAACATGCAGAAAGAAGAAAGCTGCATCAAGAAGTAAAGCAAGTAACTCATTCCCTTTGGAAAGGGTCTTGTGAGGTCTCCCATTTGTGATTTTCTCTCCTTTGTTAACAGGAGACCCTCTGGAAAGAGTAAGCTCGGTTGCACTCACACCAACAAAGGAGGTTTTCTATTCTCATAATCGAAACACTTGCCTTGTTTCATGAAAACATTCCATAATTTTATATTTTTTTCAGAGGAACAGATCCTTCACTGGCAAAATACAGCTGCATAACAAGGCCTGGATTTGCCCTTAAAGTAAAAAGTAATTTCAAAGTAGTGCCATTAATAGAGTAGCCCCAAACAATTCAGGAAGCATCAGGACTTGACCAAGGTCTCCAAAAAGGAGATCTTGAGATAATTCATACTTGAGAGCAAGCTAAAGTTGAAATGGAAAATATTTTCATAAGTATACATACCAGGTATTGTAAGAGTCAACTCACTTCAATCTACAACACAGAAAGATAACTACAGTAAAATAACACTTTGTGAACAGTTCAAAACCTTTCTCAAAAGGTAAAAGATTAGAACATTTGTCAATTCATTTCTTTGCTTAAGTATTTGATATTTGAGGAAACTTTACTTGATTTTGCATATAAATTATTGGCCTGCCTCTATTTTGCCTATTTCTGATAGCCAGTATAACCCTGGATCTTAAAATCAATCACAACCTATCATCAAGCTATACCATTTTTAGTAATCTGGTAAAATTAAACCTGAAAACTTGATGTACATTTGCTCTGCAGATCACAATCCATACAACACTGGTGTCTGTAACCTGTTAATAACTTGTACAAGTTTGTGATTTTATTTTTTGTCAAATACACAAGAAAGATCATTCTCTTCGCAGTCTGTTGTGGTGGATTTTTGGTTTTGTGGTGTCTTTTTTTTCTTTATAATTTTTTTTTCTGACACCAAATTCCAAATAGCTCCTAGACAAAGGTCACTTCCTTGGAGAACTGCTAAATAAATAAACTACATTTGACAACAGAATTTAGAAGATAACGCATCGCTGAGGTTCCCTTGCCAAAAAATAGAATATGTGTGCTTGTGTCTCACTGGATGGGCTTATTAGTGTCATACAGTACTTTCTGTAAGCAAAAGAAATGGACAAACTGCTCAGAACACAGAATGGAAGTTAGAGATCTTTCTTCTGTTTGTACTCAAGTTCCCAACAAGCTAATTGGACTATTTTTTTAATACATAAAAATCTTTTTATGCAGCAACAGTGGTCACTGCTAGTCTCACAACAGCAGTCCTGACTTTCCAAAATTCTGGTCTAGTAACCCTTGCATTACAAATACTGTAACACTGGAGATCCAGAATTAGAAATTTTGTAGCTTGCTAGCAGAAGCAAAGTTCAAGTATAGAACTAATCAAGCATAATACTTTTAATTTGAAATTCAGTGTTTTCAATGGGCTTCTTAAAACAACTAGCATGTGAAGAAGTCAGGAGCGGTTTCTGTACACCACCAGCTCGGGTGTGAGCATGTGCTGCCTGCCACACTGCTTGTGAACAGGACAGGCAGGAGGATAAGGAGTGACACTCACACTGCACCTCATCACAAAGGCAAAGCCATATGCAGGAAAAACACAGACACTTTACAAAAACAGAGTGATGATACAGACACTGAGATATTTCATTGGAAGTTACACAAAGCATAAACTCCTGACATTAATGGCACAGAATTTCTCAAATAACAAAGCATGATAAAACTAGCACAAGGCTGACAATGATTTTAAGAGAAAAAACTACATCATCATACAGAACCTTACTTTTAAACACAGAAAGGTGGAACGTTCTTCATCAGCCTCCAGCTGCTGCAACTATTATCCAGGAGAAAAACCCAGCAAGAGCTCCATTTCAGCATCACTCCAAGGAGAGCACTGCACTTACTTAGCATCAGTTCCCAACAGCAATACAACTGAAAGCTCTGCAATCTGGTAGACTCAATGAAGGTTTTAATCATCTAATGAGATTACCTCATCCGTGTGTGGTTTCACAATGCAGTCTCAATGGTAGCCCATTATGCCAGTCCCCTGACACGCAGTATCAATCATGCTAATCAGCTTACTCTGCTATCACTCCTACAGAGACACACTGCCACGCACAGAAACCAAAACCGGGCACAGTTTCTACCCCACAGGTTAAAAGGAATTGTGGAGACAAAATACTGTTAGCTCCAAGCCTAAAAATAATGTCACTTCTATCCAGCAGGTTATGAGCCACGTTCCATTGTTACACTTCCCATACATATGCTATGCATTCTATACAACAGCTCTCATGGAGAACATGAAGCTTGCATATAACAATTTACATATTTACAGTAAATAAAGATCACATTGGAAAAATCTTAAAGCTTCGCAACACATCAGTAGCTGCCTTTTCCAAAGCTTCTTCCCCAGGTAGTATCAAGTGGAGCTCACAAAGCACAGCCTCATGCCCTTTTTGCTGTTACCAACATAAAAATGTTACAGTAATTAATGCCCTTCATTCACCAAAGCCAGGAGCATCTGACTTCAAAGTAACATAAGGCATGTGCAAATAAAACTTCTTCTATTTGACAGATGAGGGTAATGAGAAAATCTAAATATTAATCACACACACAACTAACACAACTAATATGAAGCAGCTTTACACATTTACAACCTTGATTATCAGCCTATTTTGCTGGGCCAAGCATCCAAAAATCTTCTGAATGCATCTCACTCCACTGCTAGAATACTCACTTTAAATGGAAATGCAAAATGGGAAAAGCACCATGGCACTGTCCAGGCAATAATGCTTTGGACCTTGCTATCCCAAATTAACTGCCTAGAAAGCCACTGACTCAGTTGGCCCAACAAAAGCCAGGATCTGACTTGGGACTTTTGCTTTGCTGAGTCATATTTTTTTTAGACATTAAGATATCAGAAAGTAATTTAGTGGAATTTAACTTTTGAGATGAAACACATATCTATGAAAATATCTAGATTTTTTGCCCTATTTTTCCACAAGCATGTTCAATTCAAGCAGTTCTATTTTTAGGATATCATCTTTGCACATCCCAAAGTGAAGGCAGACAGCTCTATTTCAAATAATTAAGTAAAGACTTATAAATAATTTACCCCTGCTACCCATATACATACTAGTCCTTCAGAATAGAATATTAAATTGTAATATAGTTTTAAAAATAAAAACTAGATACAAATAAACAATGCTTCTTCTACTATTTCAACAAAATAACTGAGATGATAAAAAGGAGACAAGACAGAGAAAGGAAAATGCATGTGACTTGGCTACGAAGAGAAGGAAAACATATAACTCTCTAATAATGTTTTACTTCATCCAAAGTATCAAATATTGGTATTAAAAGTGGCATTATTATTCTGCCACCAGCATAACACTGAAATCTCCCTATTGTTAGCTGGTCTCTGTAGGCATGGAACACTCGCAAGTGCAAAAGTGTCTGTCTTTACACTGCTGAGCTCTTAATAGGCTTTAATTCTTGTCCCATCAAGGAACTTCCTATCGTTTTCAAATTTGAAGAACATTTCAAAAGTCTTTTCCTTCTGAGACCAAGATTCTCCTTTGCACTCTCCCACAAAAAGCTCTTACTGAAAAACACTGAAATGCCCGCCAGGGTCTCTCAGCCTTGCTACTGAACCAGTTTAACAGGGGTAGAGGACAAAGAAGGACATCTTGCTTAAACAAACCAGTAACATCTCACTTTTACTCCTTTTCTCACACACAGCTTACAACAGATATCCCCGACCAAAAGTCATTAGCACAAATGATTTAGCTAAGACAATGCTATAGTGGGAGAATTTAGGCCACCTAAAACATTGCAATTCATTGGATGGTCTATCTGTAATAAGATTCTTGATGCTATTATGTTAGTTTTCATAGGGGTCCAAAATGTTAATAAAATTAAATGTCAAAAAAAGTGTGAGTTGCATTCTCAAAAAAACCCAAAACCAAAACTAAAGCAAAACAACAAGAGATCAACTTTATATGAAGTTTGTTTTACCATGCATCCCAAGTTTGCTTAATGCCTCTGTGTGAAGCTCTGTAAAATTGTCATTTAGATTAAAGTAACTCTAAGCTCAGGTAGGAGAGTCACCTAAAGCCCAGGGGAGCTGCATTAGGATAAGAAAAATCATTTCTAATAGCAGAGCACAGAATTTATTTGCTTTCTGTCACTCATTTATCAGTGGGACCATTTTTCTCCCACAATCATTTTTGTTATTCACAACAGAAAGGCACAATGTGGCTGGAAATAAGCACACTGTGCTGCTGACCCGAGCCAGCCTGAGCATCACAGAGGTACTAGGGACTTGCTCGTGATGGTGAAAGACCAGTGAATCACCAAGAATGCTTGGAGGATAAAAATGGGGGAAAAGAAGTTGCCCTGAATAAAAATAAAACAACAAATCAAACATATCAAGTCACTGTTCACCTTTTTGCTCATTTTTCTGGAAGATCTGGAATGGAGAGGAGGGATAAGAGTACAGAAGTTAAGAATTCATGCATGCAGATGACCTATCATTCAGAATAGACTAAGACTATATTAAGAAATTGCCCTCCTTTTGATAGAAACCAAGTGATAGATTCATGCAATTCCTGGATTTGCTTATCCTTGTTGATCTCCAAAGTCCTAAAATACTTCTAGTATAAGACAGGCATCTTAAAATTGCACAAACATGCAAGGAAACAGTGAATGGAAAACAGTGAAAGACAAGAGGGAACTGATTTTCAGTGCAGAACAAGTAGGAAGTGGGGATTTGTTTTAGAATAGGAACCACAATCATAAAAATAATTTTAAAAATCCAATTACTGCCACATATCAGGAAATTATTATCTCAAGCTTGGTATGCAAGACCATAATAATGCTTGATGCCTGACAAGTCATTTTGGGTCATAAAAATGTGCTATTTCTGGCACATTTCTCATTGGTCAGAACCTACAGATTGCTCCACACTTCTAACAAGGGCATTGCAATAGGTGCAAATGTTGAAAGAAGGCTTTAAGAAATATCTTCCCACCTGACAATAATTTCTTTCTGACTTCATAATGATGAAGCAGAGTGTGAAGCTGCACTGGAACTTATACCCACAGAAAACATTAAAGCTGAGAAAATGCTTCTGGAGGTGGACATTTGACCACATTACATACAGGATTGGGGTTGTTTGGGTGTTTTTCTAATTTTGCATATTTAAAAGAGCCTGTCCTGGGAAAGTGCAGGTGCTCCTCGGGCCAGCATGCTTTCAAACCTCACCTACAGGATTTGCAGTGGATGCAGTTCAGAACCACAAACCTCAAGCTATTCTCTGCACAGCACCACCGAGACCATGTCTGCAGCAAGGCGGATCTCAGCCTGCCCTGGCAGCTCCTGCCCAGCACCAGACCAGGGACACACACGTTTGGACACGGGCTGCCAAACCCACTGCATCCCAGCTGCTCAGAGAGAGGAATCCTGACCACTCCTCCTGATCTTAGCCCCCGGCCAGCTCTCTCAGACAGGCGAGCAGGGAACACCATCACCAGGGGACAGACCAGATGAAGAGCAAGGAGCTCCAGGGCATTGTCTTACTAATAGTCTAAATAAAAAGCTGGCCTAGACAAGTCTTCAGAGGCAGCAGAGCTCTAGAAGACTGAGCTCTAGACCCAAGATGTTGCTAATAACCAACCTGCTCTATCTTCTAATCTCAGTAGTGCAGATTCAGGGCTGAAAATAAAGGATAATATCTTTTTTTGGAATCTGCCTCCTGCCCCTAATTTCTGTCATACATTATTACATACAGAGATATGGTATGCAGACACCAGAAATAACATGATTTTACAATTACAAATTACCAACATTTGGTAAGACACTGATTTCAACCATTGTTCCAAGAGTACCAAGTAGTCATTCATTAACATATGAATTGAAACTACATGAAATTTTATGGTATAAATTTATAGTCAAAAAGAAAAACAGAACAGTCTCATTAATTTTACTTTTACTAAAAGCACACTTGAAATGTTTCACAAAGTACAGCGAGTTTTATGGAAAAGGGGGAAGCACTGAAGTACATGCATGAAACCAGAGACAAGACATATGTATAGGGTAAGCTGTTCCAGGTGCAAAATACTATGGAAGAAACAGACCTGCAAGAAGAGGAAAAACTGATTAACCAGCCCCAAGAGCTGAGGAGTTAAAGTAGCATTAGCTAGCAGTAATATCCTGTGTGCATTTCAGCAAAGCCCTGCCCACAGAGGGCCAGCTCTGTGCCCTGTCCTGCTCTGGAGGGATGTGAGGGGTGGCAAACATCTTACCACCCACTGAATCTCCTCCAAGCACCGCAGTTTTCTGAGGCCATCTGCAGGAAAGATGTCTGCACAGACTGCATGTGGCTGCATCTTTGATACTTTGGCTCCAAGATTCCAACTTGAAAGGGAAAGCTGGTTGTATTTATTTATATTTGATCAGAGGTGCCTCTTAAGAGCATAAAGAAAACAACTCTTGCTCATCCTCCAAGAATCTCCCCGCAGCTGTGCATGGGTGCACACAGATACCCTTGCAGACGTGTATCTTGGGAGGACTGGAGAACAACAATTGATTTCCTGCAAGTGCAACGTCCTGTTGTTTCTGCAAGGTAATCTAGAGAATTATCACAATCCCAGATGTTTACAGGAGGAAAGAGAAACTGCAGTAACTCTGCACAGAATGAGACAGTTGACTGCCTAAGCCCATTATTCTGAATGCAAATTCAAAGTTTCACTACTTTTTCTATAGAGGCTCTCTGTTCCAAACCCTGGAACTGCAAGCTGTGGGATATTAACAAGCATACATTTGAGTTTCCAGTCACTTCAAGTGTGTCTGAGGCAATGAACTTTTACAAAGTATTTTTAGACTTCCTGCAATCAACTGTCCTCCCGGCATTGCTCAAGATGACACACAGTTGTCTGAGGGATGCAGTTGTGCTAATATACAGTCTAATTTTAAAGTTTCGTTTCTGTGTTTTCCATAAAATAAGTACTGGCAAATTTGCTCATCCAACAAGTTGAATCACAAGTGATTAAGGGTCATCTAAGCCATGCCATATTGTGTAAATGCTTATTAAATTATACTTATAAAAAGTAACTCATTTTATCTACATAAGATAATTGTGTAAACTAAACAAAACACTAGTAATGACTGGGCGTGTGTAGCAAAAAGAGATGGCTAAATTCTGCACAGTAAAGTTTCGCCATCACAGCATCTCACAAGCCTAAGGTAAGCCTTGCCTGGAGATAACCTCCATCTTCTGAGAAGGAAAACAAAGAAGAAAATATTGCCTCTACTTTACACATTCTGCAAGACAGAACAGCTGATCTCTAAGAACTGTCTTATTTCCTGGTGTGGGGCAGAATATAATAAACAGTTGAATCATTTTGAGCAGGAGTTAGGAAAGAGGGTGACAGCTTGTATCATCTGGGAATCTGATGTGTCCAAGGAAGGATCAAGATATATCAGTGCAAGCATGGCAAGCCAGTCAGAATATTCCAACACAAGATGTTCTTGCAAGAAAATAACCATGGACAGGGTGATTACTGGAACAACCTAATTATTCAGCAGCATTGAGTAACAAATCACTACTTGATGCAGCTCCAGACTATCCACTATTATAATAAATACTGTCATTAACAATGATGAAGCATTATCGCTAATGAAGACGCTTCAAATGAACGAGCTTGCTAATTAGCTGTGTCCTACATCTCAGAGCCAACAAAGGAATCTTAGAAGTCTTCTGCTACCAATTCATAAAAATGGGTGACTAGGATGCCTAATAACACGTTGATGACACTTCTTCCATTAAGCAAACAATAGATGCCATCAAGATGTGGTGCCATGATTTTAAACTGCTGCCGATGTGTTTCTTTTGGACTGTGACTGCTCTTGGTGCACTTTAGCACTGTCATTTAGAGGAAAAAACTGACTGCTACTTTTGGCAACTGCCTCAATTCATTATCTCCTCACTGCTGCCTCTAGTATTAGAATACTAAGCCACAGAAATATTGATTACACTGCCAGCTATTCAGAAAAAAATTATAATAAGTTTCACAGACTAAAACTGATGCAGAGACTTAACTGAATTGCCTTCAATTAAAGGCCCAGCTGAAATTACAATGCAAATAAAGTAGTTCATTTTAAAGAGTCAGTTTTCACAGTAGTGTCCTGTTGAAAAGAAATTTAAATTCTTTCTGAAGGATGACATCAAAATGACCTCAGTTTCATGTTAGTAAGGATGACTGTTTTCCTCAGACTAAATGATAACAGACAAAGAATTTAAATGAAGGAAATAGTCTCGAGGGGGGGGGGGAAATCCTCTAAAAATGGTGAAGAACTGAGTGAAACAATCAGAATTACACTGGATGATTCAATGCTGCTGAAGCTTACTACAGTATGTACAAGTGACAGTAGAGCATTGTATTCCTTTTTTTCCAGTTATAATCTTAGTCTTGATAAAACCAAGAACAGTTCAAGGAGTTAAACATTAAGCCACATACAAAATTAAGAAACCTTTCTACTAAGCATAGAAAACACTTATTATGATAAAAATGGGTTGGATTAACTGTATTACCAAAAAGAAAAAAAGGCTCTTATTCCATTTCAGTTTTTAGATCTCCTCTCCAATTCTGTGCAGCACAACCAGCAGCTGCACAAATGGATTATCAAAAAAGCTTTATTAAATTGAACAAATTTCACACATTTGGTAAACCGTAGATAGTCCTTTACTAGCCAACACATATGCAAAAGCATTCAAACTTTTCAGTTTCATTCATTTTACACAACTTTTCGTTGTCTTTCACACGCAAGGAATTTTTCTGATATACCATCTGAATACAAGACTATTCTTGCTATCACCTGCAGGTCCAAAAGTAGAACAGCAATCACAAAGACACCTTGTCCACACCTGCAGATTCCAAAATTTTGGTTATAGGCTACTGTTTTCACCACAACCTCAGTCCAAGTTTAGATATTTAGCAGCCCAGCACAAACACCATTAGCTCCAAGAGCAAACCAAGTCTCAGCTTTTCAGAAGTGAAAAAGAAGAAAAATTTTAAAAAACACCAGGCAAAACTCCAGTTACCATACTGACTTGGGGTTACAGGTGCAAAATGTCAACAGTGACAACAAAAGGCAATGCACCAAGTCCAAACTAACAACTCTTGCATTTGACATCTCTCAGCTGTCATGGTATTTAGCCCATTGACTCATATCAATCACTAGGAAATACACATCTATCTTATCTACTAGGGATGTGTTAGGAAAGACATAACCCATGGTGCCACTGTAACCCTGTTCATGTGGAATAAACCCAAGTTTGTAGAGCAAACAACTGAAAGGAAAGAGAAAGCACCAACTCCTGTCAGGCAACATATTTCTTTTGTCTTAGATTATGAAAGGCTAAGAAATACTTCAACAGGAATTATGTAAATATTTTAAAAGGAAATTTTAATCTGAGAGCTACAAATAATTACTTGAATAGCTATGGATTAGAGCAGAGCACAAACAAGAAGCTTTTGTTGATAATGAGGTGAAGCAAAGAGGTTGGTATTTGTGCTATGAGTACACAAACTATTTGTAATAAAGCACAAGTGATATGCTTGATACTCCTAAGAAGTACTACAAAAAATACATACAGCAGAAGCATGCACACAGAAAAAAATTAAAACCACAAGAGAGCTCAAACTCAGTTTTATACCATCTAGCTTGACAGACTGGAAAGGTGGAAAATTTTGCCACCTCCTCAGTCCTCTCTGAAACATTTAATATTCTATATTTTTTATTATTAAACACAGAGAAAGTCATGAAATATGTGACTGGAAAGTATATCACTTCTCTCTACAGATATTCTGATTTTGTATTACCACCAGATCCTGGCACCTAAATAAGAAATAGGATGTTATAGAGATTTGCCATTCAGAAGACAATTTGCAAATTATTCTCCAATGCTTTTAACTGGATAGTTAAATGCAGCCAGAGGAAAGTGCTTGAGCAAGCCTTACAAAACAAAAGGCAGTTATAGTTAAAACTGCATGAATAAGACACAAGAATTTACACAAATCAAGGAATATCTCAGATCACAGTCTTATCAGCACGTATCCCAAAGTCTACAATTCATAAACAAAACAAACAAAAAAACCAAACACAAACACAGAACAAAGACCTTCACGTGAGTATTTACTACTCTTGGGTGAACTTGAAAGCATAGTCAGAGCTAAGTTCCTTCTTTAAATTAAGTCAATACAAGAACTCCTAAAAGCAGAAATATAGTTAAGTTCATTTTCAGTATGAGAACATCAGTATCCAGAACATGACAGTAGCCAAGGTTAGTTTTACATTTTCTCACTTGAGAAGTGAACACCAGTTATCTCTGCACAATACACAAGTGATGCATGAGGGGGGAAAAGTCTGTTTTTCACGTGGAGAGAGACAAAATGTGCAGGGCATCTCCAAAACACAGTTTTTCTTTTCTCTTTACCTTTCACAGTTTTCCTTAAAAGCATGGACTAAGGCACCTGCCAGATCTACTGCACTAAGGAGAAACAAAATGTTTTGCAACAACCTTGGTAAACTAGAAGTTTTAAACATAAACATCAATCATGTCAGCAGCACAGAAGTTTGAAAAAGCTACTGCAATAGCAAAGACTAAATTTCAATTGTTTATTAGGCTTTTTCAGGCAGTTATGAGAATCTAGATTCTCATGCATAATCCCCCCTAGGATTTTTTTTTCTCCTTCAAGATATATGTTCTAAGGAAGCAAAACCCATTGGAGCTTTTTTGCTAGCTTTCTGTGGTATGTTTTCAAACACCTTCCCTTTTATTTATTATTGCAGTTCTTGATGAAAACTCATAAAAAGATTACGAGGAACTGCTTCCTCTAAAGTTGACAAACATTGTTACAAAAAAAAAAAAGCATATTATCTACTGTAGTAAATCCAGTTAGTGTTTCACCACACAGTCTCTTTACATCCAAGTAAAAAGGCACTGAGATTACAAGCAAAGAGAAATACCAGTCCTATGCCCGTGAAATTGGTTTATCAATTTAGGATATGAAATCCCTGTCAAGATGACTTCAGATTTCATGTATTTTTTTTTCACCCAAATTTAGTAACCTCTACATTATTTTAGGCAAAATGCTTGACTTTTTCCAAAAAAAGAAACAGCTAATACAGAGATTTTCAAGATAATAATGATGATGATGATAATCTGAGTTGCTGCTTCTATTTATTGTACCAGCAGTTATCATGTGCAAAGAATCCCTGCCACGATTTTTAAAACTTTGGTTTGTATGATACGCTTTCAGGTGCACACCTGCCCTTTTGTTACACAGGGATCTACTGACCTTAAAAGCCAAGCCTGTTGAACACGACTTTCACCAATGAAGCGTGGCTGCTTAATGACTTAATGGAGACAGACCATTAGCTTACAAAACAGCATGGCTCTGTCTACCCCGAGAGAAAGCAGAATTATCCCAGAGGGACACAGAGAGAGAGAGTCTAGTAAGGAGAATCCAGGAAATGTCAAGTGAAGGATTTGGATATGCTGGAGATGGCAGGGCAGAAAGACCAGACATACCTGTGCCCTTGGTGCCGCCCCTCTCCATGGCTCCCATCCCCGCCTGTGTGTTAGAGTGCTCTGCACATCCAGCTGCACATCCAGCACAGGCTGGCTCACAGCCAACCCAGTGACTTCAACTGCTCCATATTAACACGGCCACAGAGGCAGCAGGCAGGGGACAGCCAGAGGAAATGGAGGGGGCTGCACCCTCTGCTCAGCAATCTCCCTTTGGGCTCCCCCAGCGGGCAGCGAGATGGGCAAGGGAGCGCTGTCTATGCTGGCACCTGCCCGTGTCACCTAACACAGGACAGTTTGGTGCAAGACAAAAAAAGACAGACAGACAGACATACAGACCCCTCCCTGCAGGGTAGCTGTTCACATACCAAGGCACTTGTGAGGCAACCACCTCCTCAGCCTCACCACCAAGCGCCAACGCTTCACAAGCAGAACCTCCCCGTGGTAAAGGGTAAGATTAGAGAGAGATGGAATTTTAAAAGGCCTTGGAAGTTTCAAAGAGTGATAAAATGCACCAAATTCCTGCAATAAATTATCTTGCACATTCTAAGCTATTTCCTGATACACGAGCTGCTCAGTCAAAAACTTAAAAGGTCAAATTTGCATCAATAGCCTCGCCAAAAAGTTTTCTGCAGAGAAAGGAAAGGCTAAAGAAGCAGACATGAAAATAAGAAACCAGTATCTGTATTTTGTGCAAGATAATGTCACTTGCAGTGCAGAATCAGCCTGAAGGGGTGAGTTATTAGCCTTGTTTTAACCAGCATGCTCTACTCTCTAAGTCTTTCTAATTAACGATATTCTCTCCAGTGTTACTTAGAAATCCTTCTTTCTTTAAAAAGAGGGGAGGGGGATTAACGACTGTCTCTGTTCCAATCCTTCCTCACACTCCCACACAGAGATTTTTTTCTTCCTTAAGGACACTTCACAAGTACTTCATTATGTTCAATTTTTTTTTTGTGCCCAGTATATATAAAACAGCTACTTGCCATTTTTAACTCATTCAAGCTACAGCCAAGCATCTTGCCACAGAAAATTAGATACGCTGCTGTTAAAAGAAAGGTCTCTGAATACTTAGAGCTATAATTGAATGCCTAAGCAAGCAAATACATGAAAATGCCAAATGTAATTTCTTACCTATGTCATTTGCAGATTTCTTGTGAGTCCGTATAGGTTTAATTTGTTTGGGGTTTTTTTATACTTCCTTTAAATGAAGGAGAAATAGAAGCACCTGTGTTTTCTATGACCAGCACATCCCAATAAGAAAACTGAAAATCTTAATTACTCAAACCTGTCTAGTTCACAATTAATCAAAAACGCACAACATGAAAAGGTTCCACATTCAACCAGCTGGTATTTTAGTGAGATCGCATTCATATTAAAGATGATATGCTACAACACTCAGACAGGGAAGAAAAAAAAATCCACAGCCACATGTATGCCTTATTTTCATACCTCACACTGTCAATAAAGCCTATCAAAAGCAAAACACTCAAGAAGAAAAACCCTGTCTCTTAATGGAACCTGGCACTGTGATATGCAAAGTAAACAGAACACATTTAAAGCTGTTAAAACTTATTAATAGTTTTGCAGTGCTCAAACCATAATAAGCCATGCATTACTAATATCCAAGAAGGAAGACTTCTCAGTAGCACAGTTTCCAGGCTGCCACTTCATCCTCCTCAGCTTCTCCTCCAGAGAAAACTTGCAAGGTATGTACAGGCATCACTTATGCCTGCCATACACCAGAGCAGCTGTGCCACCTGGTACTTGTGCAAAAAGCCTGAACTCTGTTCAGCCCTTCCCTCCCCACCGCAGAAGCAGAGAAATACCAACAACCCAGCACATTTTTCACCCCTTGCTTCAGCTCTCCCCCGTAAGGTCACCATTTTCCCTGGGGACACAGATTTGCTCCTAAGAAAAAAGCCCCTGTTACCGCCAGGTGCTGTGATCCACCTGAAAGTAATACTGAAATTCCCCAAGAGAACAGATTCAGCCCAGCTGACAGCAACTGTAGGTCTGAATGACATATTAAAAAGCAATCAAGCTGATTACATTATGCATCAAAACATGGTTAAGTGGTACAGTTTTGCTGCAATGTTAAAAGAACATCTGATCCTCCTCTGAAAAAATGCAGTTTCGCTGTTAAGATACTGGCAGGGAAAAAAGATGAAAAAGCTGCAGTGGAAGAAACAGGGTTTTGTCAACACTTTCTGCATTATAAGTCTAAGGCTTTCCACACCCAGTGAAAGCTTTATGGAAGCAAAGGGTGAATTTAATGACCTTGCTTTAAGAAGATGGAAGGGACTGTAACATCACAAAGTTCTCCTATTCCTTTTGGCTTTTATTGTTTGTATTCTTAGGTGCAAGTTATTCCCACCACTCCCTTCTCAGCAGGTGTAGGCTCACTTCTAAAGCACAGTCTGGCTGCTGCAGGCCAGCTACGCTCCAGGTTTCTGTACTCAGACCCCAAGATAAGAAGAAAAGTTTCTGTAGGAAGGAGGAGCATTCATCATGTCAAGAGAGGAGGGATCCAGCAGAGATAAGCAACAGCAGATAAAGAAGTCACCTGCACATCTTCCTCTACACCACTTTTCCTGAAAGTGTCAATGTGCTGCTTTTTGGCTGGGCTGGAGCTCATTTTTTTCATAGTAGCTGGTATGAGGTTATAACTTGGATTTCTGCTGGAAGCAGTGTTGATAATGGGGATGGTTTCTGCTGCTGCTGAGCAGGGTTTACACAGAGCCAAGGCCTTTTCTGCCTCTCACCCCAGCCCAGCAGTGAGTGGGGTAGGGATGTACAAGGTGCTGGGAGGGGACACAGCCAGGACAGGCAACACTGACTGACCAAAGGGATGGATGTTCCAGGCCATACAACACCACACTCAGCATGTAAAGGAGAGGGAAGAAGAAGGAAGGAGGGATGTTGGGTCTTCCCAAGTAGCTGTTACACAGTTGGCAGCTGGGGTTAAACCAGGACAGGCACTCAAGGAGACTGCAGAGCTCCACTGTGGGTGTGTTATGTTTCTGCTGCCGACAAAAACAATACACATGCACCTTCCCCCCCAGCAACTACAAACTCTGGGTGCTGCCCCATTTGACCTAGAAAAGAGGGGAGTAGCTTAGGAGGAAAGGACACTGTCAGAATCTCACCTGCCTTTCCAAATGGTACGGCTGCCCTTCACCCAAACAACAACTTTTTAATCCCTAGTGAATTCACCCTAATAGGGAAGCAGCTGCTGGACGCACAAGCCACACACCAACAAGATACCCCAAGTTCCTCAATCAACAGTATCAAAACATGCTGTGCATGACCCCAGATAGCTCTTGGTTGTCCAAATTGACAATATAGTGTCATGATTTTAAATGGGAGCTCTCCTTCTATTTTTAATTGAAAACTATCCACTTCAAATTTCCTCCAAATTTTGAAAGCTTGACTAAGAGAGACAGTTTAAGTCAAAACAGCTGCAGAGACACATTACAAGTTTGTACACACTTCTGCATACCTTTGCATTAGCACTTTTAATATGGTATGGCTTTTCCTTTGAAGGCCTAGAGAAATTTAAGAAGTAATATTGTGAATATTAAACTCATGCTTGGATTCAATGCAGGATATAAAGATTAATTGGCAGTATAAAAGTATGCTTTGTTGGACCACCACCAAGTCTATCTGTGAACCTCACAAAGCTCCAGAACTATACTTCTGAGGCTCTGCTGTTGTAGCCCGGAGGGCACTTGCATTTATTTGCCCTCAGGTGGTTTGCATCCACAGGTTAAAAAATACCTCTGTCACTCACACGGCATTTGGACCAGCAAGAACTCATCTGCCCACAGTTTGCTTTTACAATTGCCTTTTTTCCTTTTTTCTTCTCTGTTTTGAACCAAAAAGTTTGGTTTTGCTGATTCCTCTTGTGAAGAGCAATGCCACAAAATAGCCCCCAAGTCTAAGGCACTTCCTCATTGCAATTCCAAAATGCAGACTTTAGTGGGAAGCCGAGAAGATTAACAAGAACTATTAAGGCAAGACTTTTTTCCCAACACATTGCTATAAACCTGTGAGTTCTGTACACAGTCTTGCATCACATCCATAGAATAAAATGCAAAAACGTAATTTTCCAGTGAAAAAATGAAAGATTATGTCCCACAAAGCTCTCTGCAGGCAGCAGAGGAGTGGATGTCTCCTTTTCCTACATAGCAAGTAAGAGACTACCAAAAAAGCATTTATGTCAGCCAGCATGCCAACATGTAAAGTTTAACTTTTCAGCACTTAAAAAAAAACAAAACAAGAAAAATTCCAGCAAAAACACACACAACTAAAAAAATTCTGCTTCCATGCATCAGGCCTGAGCAGGAATATTCACTAATGATGGCTTCTGACTCCAGTAATAACGTCAACAGAAAAGTTGTTCCAAGTTATTTTTTGAGCTATTCAGTGAAAAGTCTTTGCATTTTATATCATGATCCAACAAATGAATTTCCTTCCAAAACCCCACCCTTCTCTCCATGCCAAAAGTTTACAAATCTGAAATTCTAGCCCCATCCTGGATTAACAATTCATTGCTCTGTCACCAAGTCATATTTCGCAACCCCCTTCAGTGTATTTGTGGCAAGAACCATCCATAAAATCCTGAACTGCCAAAACCTACTCTCATATTCCCACTCCACTTGCTCCCACTCTCATTCAAGACTCCAGTGCAGAGTGCTCCCTGAAAGCAGAGACAAGAAAAGGGCATCTCTGCCAGTGGTCCAGGTATTTTTCTGCTATGGCTACTGAGTTCTTTATCAATTCAAATTGAAATATTCACATGTCACTAAGTTTGAAATGGAATCAATAAAGCTATTTGCCTCATTTCATTCTTGCTTCATGAATGAAGGAAAAAGAACAACTACTAATCAGAGATCAGTCCACCAGGTGCTGCAGATAGTGTAACTTTTGGTGTATATACTGACAAGAATAAATGAGGAAATCCTCCAGTCATTGTTACAAAAAACATGTAGTTTCTCTACGAATGTGCTAGTGTATGTTCTTAAATACTTTAAATTTTATTCCTGTAGATGGTTCTTTCTGAGAAGGCTTGTCAATAGAAACACTGATTTCTGAACATATGGAGCGAAAGCTGTAGACAATCTGAAATTTAAAGACTGAAAAAGAGCATTTGATTTCAGGCTTCCTAATTATTTTTTACACGATAGCATGAAGTTGAAAGACAGAAGATTTTACATAGCAAAGCTATCTGGAAGTGAAGCTTTTAAGGAACAACATGACAAAGGAAGTGTATTTATAGGTTTGAAAACGGAGGGTGGGGAAACACTGAAGCAGCTGCATGGTTTTTACGCAGTGGACAAGAAAAAACAATTAAAAAAGAGGAAAAGGCAGACAGAGAAGAAAGTAAAGTAGCTAAAATCAAAGCTGCAGTACTTAACTTACTCCTTTCTCAGGTATCATGAAAGTATTGCTGGCTTTTGTTTTTACTTTAAAACTTGTGCTTTTTTTTTTCCCCTACCTGATCCAGTTTTCGTAAGTGCCTTTCCCAGTTTTCATAATTAAACCCATTAAATAAATAATTATTCGGCTATGACGCATGTTGCTATGGCAAGGGCTGCGATAGCAAAGATCCAAGCTTTTATGACTTCACTGCAAGGTCACGGAGGAGCCTGTGAGAAAAATGTGTGGAGAAAAAGGCCATTTCCATTAACACCAACTGTGAGGAAAGACACCGAGATGAAGCACGTGGCTGCACCCTGAAGAGTGGTCTAAGGGCGAGTGTTTCATCTTTCACTGCAGCCTCTGCACCAAGCCACAGGAGGAAGAGAAATGTGAGTGCTGAGCGCCTCATCCCTCTGGATTTGTCTGGAGGCTTCGCTCCGACAGCGCACGAGGCCCCAGGGCCACATCCATACTTATCCCCGCTAACCCAGCCGAGTGCTCTTTTGCCTTTCAAAGCACCCATAAAAATACTGCAGGACTGTGATCTTTGAAGAGCGTGCACTCCTTGCCAGATAACTTTAAAGCGGCGCTCGAGGAAGATAAACACAACAGCCTGGCTTCCCATAGGAACACGGGCATCTCCGTTCCCACCAGCGTCCAGCCCGGCTGGGAGAGACCCCGCGAGGTGCACAAGCAAAGCAGCAGTGCCAGTCCAAGGCAGAGTGGCAGGAACTTCTGGGGGTTCCCTGGGGACAGTCAGACACACTTGGTGGTCTCTTTGGAATGCTGTGCGTGGAGTAAGACAGAGCCCCATAGCAGGGGAGGGAGGCGCAAGGAGCAGCCCCTACGCCCAGCAGGGTTGAGGGGGGAGGAAAAAAGCTGCCCTCACATTTCTGAGCAAACATCCCCCCCAGACAGTCAAAAACCACTGTTGCTGAAGGCTGTGACTTAGGAGAAAGAAGTGGCCACTCACAGCTTGGTGCCCTCCAGGTGACAAAGGCCACCACACAGACAGGCACAAACACCAGTCCCTGAGGAGAAACGTAACCAAGCTAAAGCAAGGTGCCTCTAACGTGTTGCTATTTTTACCAGTAAATCTCGTCCTAAAAATATTTGCGTGGGGAGGAGGGGAAAAAAAAAAACAGGAGGATTTAGTGGGGTGTCAACTAAAAACTTCTCATCAAATGCATGCATGTATTTGAAAGCAAATAAACTGCTTTGATGCTGCTCCACGGTGATGTCTGCAACTCAGCAGAGAGGACAGGCAGGCAGACTCTCACATTAGCAGAAGAGGTGGGAGATTCAAAACTAGAGATGAAGAAAGCACACGCTTGTACTGAACTTTCAAAACAAGTTATTCCAGTTTAACATTTTTCTTCCTGAACTGACATAGCATAAATAAGAACCAATGAACTAATGAAATGCAAAGCTTATCCCGAAGCATGAAAGTATTATAATTGTGCTGCGCTTTGCTAATTTTAGAAGATGAAGAAGAATGACTATACTATAATAAGTCAAATGTAAATATACAAGGCCATCCAATCACTCGGAGTGCATGCAGCCCACATTACTCAATTCTCTGCATTCTCTCAGTTTAAGGCAATAAGAGCAGCAAGGAATTCCTCTACTATCTCCAGTTTGCTAGATAAACCTATTCTACACCAGAGTAAGTTTAAAATTTACCAGTCACAATTTCTTTCACTTCAAGGCTGAGTTTCTGCCTGTAGGTTTCTCAACACACAGGAATGTCAGACAGTCTGATACAGGAATGTAAAGTCCAATGCCTTCACAGCGCTCTGTGTCCCCCACTGGCTCCACCAGCACTTCTGAATCCCAGAAAAACACAGATTTTCATCCCTATGGTACCCACACACTGGGCTAACATCACTGTCATGTGAAGATGGCAGTTTCTTACATGGCACACAAAATAATTGGACTGAAAATTCAAATAATAGCATAAAAAAACTCCAACAAAACACCAAAAAAACAAACTACTGAGAAGTTTCAAATGATGGAACATCTTCCCTCCTAGCTACTATTTCCAGATAAATATCATTATGGGTCATGGCCTCTCCTGTTATAAAACCAGCATTTTGCACAAACCTTTTTCCTGTAAAACAGATTATGGAGGTCAGATAATTGCTCAGAAATATAGAGTCACAAGCCACATGGTAAACTATACATAAATATATGCTCACTATCTGCACTTTAAGCTACCCTAAGATACTCTGAACAATCCATCCCAAGCACTATGACAAACACATTAGGAAGGCTATCAAAATAGGAAAAGTCAGGAAAATCAAAGATTATGAAGCCACATTTTCTTCCAACCTTTTGGGAGAGTGGGGAGAGCAGGAAAAAAAAATCTGGAAATGCTTTGCTTCAGTGGAGCTGTATTTTTAGTTTTCTGATTAAATGTTATTATCGCTTTCATGTTAAAATTTAAATATATCATTTTTTTCCTGTGACAGAAATAATAATTAAATAATTCTATTTTATCAAAACATTTTTCTACGAAGGTTATTAAATCAATGGATTATAATTAAATACTTTAATTAATCTAGATAATAATTCTGAATAACTCTCTTGAGGGAAACATCAACTCTTCTGAGAAACTTCAGATTCTTAGAGGCAAACAAATATTACATACTAATGTTCAAAAGGGACAGCAAAAAGCATTTCTATGCATCAAAGACACAAATTTTTACAACAGATCTGATTCAGAACAGCTTCAGAACAGCTGAAGAAGTTTTCATGAACAAAACTGGCAAAAAATATATTAACTGCAGAACTTGGTTCACAACCAGACTAATTTCATGTTTTTCTGTTCAGCACAAAGCGATCAACTTACAGTAGCTCTGATTAACTGGCTCACTTGAAAAATTCTTTCCCCAGATTTTGCTTCATGTTAACCCGTGAAGCTTAGTCCAAGAGGAAAAGAAAATTTTCCTTAGCATTAGAAGTGTTATGCACAATGACTTCTACACTAGATTTTCTCAGAGAAAGAAGTTGTTCATAACAGCTAAATTATATAAAATACCAAAAATATTATTGTGATGAACTCCAAAAGGTCACGAGAAGACCAATAAGGCAGTGAGCTTGGGAAAGGGGTTTTAAAAAAAGAAAAATAAGTCATCTTGCTTGATACAAACTGTCCATCAACACTTTGTCGCTACATTTCAGAGCAATCCAGAAGACCATGAACAAGAAAATCTGCAATTCCCATTTGCCTCTGTCAGGAACTCAGGTCCCTTGATTTATTTTTTTAAACACAAAAGGCTGGTATTACTGTATTTTTTGAGTGTGTCTGATTTCCCACAATCTGCACAAAATTCACATCACCATCATTCTGAGGTGTATCTGGAAAGCACAGAGATTTCATGTGCCATCAGTGTGTCATAGCACAGGGGCATATTCTGTTAGTGCTATGTAAGATATTACAGCACATTCACGTAGCTCTGCAGACTTTACCACACTCACCCAACAAGACAGGCGAGTTTGGCTTATACAATACGTAAACAAGCCTTAGAGCAAACATGCAGTAGAACAAGTTGAAACATTGGTTACATTAGTTAAACCTCATTACACCTGAGTAGCCTCTTCATTTCCAGTTATTCCCATTAAGAACACTGCAGGTTAGCAAGATCAGAAATACCAAGTCATCACCTTCTCCACCCCCCCCCTCCTGGACTCCCCTTCCAGGAATACTTTGCACAGATTGATGCAGAAGAATAATTGGAGAGTGCACAAACAGGTCTGGACCACTTCCAATTTGCTTTCCTATCGATATGCACACAGCTCTATCTTTTTCCCCCAATCAGGATCATTGCAAAACTCAAAACATGTAGCCTGGTCAGTTTTAGCCCAACCAGCAGCAGCCCTTGGTGCCTTAATCTGTCACTACGTGCAGGATCCTGGTGAGGGGGCTCATGCAACGATTTCCTCTTGGACAGCAATAGGCTTGGGTTACATCACCAAATCACAGAATATTCCAAGTTGGAAGGGGTGTCACACAGGATACAGGGCTTATCTCCTGTGCACAGTAACTAATTCTGCTTTGTCACGCATAATTCTTAGAGAATCTCTGAAAGATTTGTGAAAATAGAATGCAGTAGTCACGGTGACCATGTCACCACTGTAAATGTATCCTCCAGCTCCAAATCACTTGCCTGGCACAATTTGGGAGAAAAGTACCCAAAAGAGGCACAGTCCAGGGAAGACGTGACTGATGCTGTCAAAGCACCTGAAGACTCCAAAGCTCTCTACTCCATTCAGGTGAGGGAATGCATGTTGCGAATTCCATTGCCTTCAGGTTTTGTTATATAAAAAATAAAATAAAAAAAAAACCCTAATTATTTTATTATTAGAGTAGTGAGATCATCAAATGAAAGAAAATTTGGCTTTATAGTTAAAATAGCATTCCTTCAGGGGTCAGCTTTCATATTTGTGTTTGCTTTTATATCTCAGTGGAATTCAAACCACACACTCTATTTGGGGCTTTAGTGAAGGATGACCACAAAGAAAATTTACAGCTGATATAGAGGACAGCAGCTTATCTTGGCAGTGGTCCCAAAAGAGCAGAGATAATTCTGTCCTCTATTTTGTCAATTGTTCCTATGCACAAAATCAAGTCATTTTGGCCTTCATGGATCTCCATATAGGCAAAGGCCAAACTACAGAGAGATCTCTTAATCTGCCCAGATTAGACTAAAAAAGAGCAACTACATGTAAAGCCTGCTACGTGCTCCCAAGCAGAGAAAAAGATGTTTTCCACAATGAAGTCTTCTGAAAAATTAGGATGTAATTCCTTCCCTCATTATAGACATAAGAGCATTTCACAAAAAAAATTAAAAAAACTCAAGTAAATAGAATAACCTCACAAATCCTTTGTACATACAATAGAAGAAATCAGTCTTGATTGAGAACAGAATGAAAAAAACACCCTCTAGTTCTAATAGTTCAGAAAATAGTTTTATCTCTTAATTCCAAACTTAGTGCAGAGTTTAAAACCTGAGATGAATCTGCTAGAGCAGGCTAGAAAAATAATAATATATAAGTCTTTATAGAGATACAGTGCAGTTATGAATGACTTTAAATACAAACTTCAAAGAGACTGCATTTTATGAATCCATGAAGAAAAATTAGTCGTAGCATTAAGAGATATACAGGCCAGTCCTGATTAATATCTTTATCAATGATCTGGATGAGAGATCCAAGTGCACCCTCAGTAAGTTCACAGATGACACCAAAGCGGTTGGAATGTTGATCTGCTGGAGAGCAGGGAAGGCTCTGCAGAGGGATCTGGACAGGCTGGGTCAATGGGATCAATGGTGTGAGGTTCAACAAGGCCGAGTGCTGGGCCCTGCTCTTGGGCTGCAACAACCCCAGGCAGCGACACAGGCTGGGGCAGAGCGGCTGGAAAACTGCCCAGTGGGAAAGGACCTGGGAGTGCTGATCAGCAGCAGCTGAACACGAGCCAGCTGTGCCCAGGTGGCCAAGGAGGGCAGTGACATCCTGGCCTGGATCAGCAATGGTGTGGCCAGCAGCGACAGGACAGGGATTGTCCCCCTGTACTGGGCACGGCTGAGGCCACACCTCAAACCCTGTGGTTTGGGCCCCTCAATAAAAGAAAATTATTGACATTCTGGAGCGTGTCCAGAGAAGGGCAGTGGAGGTGGGGAAGGGTCTGGAGCACAAGTCCTGTGAGAATCAGCTGAAAGAGTTGCAGCTCTGTAGCCTAGAGAAAAGGAGGCTCAGGGAGGACTTTATTGCTCTCTACAGCTCCCTAAACTGAGGCTGTAGTGAGGCAAGACTGCTTTCTTCTAGGAATTAACAAGAAACAGAAAGGGTGGTCAAGCACTGAAAAAGACTGCCCAGGGAAGCAACAAAATCCTCATTTGTGGAAGAGTTCGAAAACAGATGTGATCCTTAGGGACACGGTTTAATGGTGGACATGGCAGTACTGGTTTAATGGTTGAACTCAATGATCTCAGAGGTCTTTTTCAACCTTAATGATTCCAAGAATATGATTAGCAAGCCTGACAAAAAAAA
>VZTB01012397.1:116935-132266 GCA_013397245.1 Thryothorus ludovicianus
AAAAAAAAAAAAAGACACCAGCTATCCAGCTACAGTTGGTTCTGTCTGGAAAATGCCCACATGCCCAGCCAATGGTGAATGTGGGCAGGACCATCTACAAATTCCTGGAATGGGCAACTCTAGTGAGGAAGAGACTTAAATGCCAGGAAAATACTGGGAATATATTAAAGGAACAGAGATGTCCGCTGCAAAGACAACTCCCGAGAAAACAGAAAATACACTTATTTTGGTAATGAAACATTAGTGGTCATAGTATACAGAAGACGAATCTGAGAAAAGGCAGCATTTAGGAGCAGAGAGATTGAGTGCGTGCCATTGATGCAAAGTTGACATAAAATGAGCATGAGGAGCCATCCACAAACAGATCAATGGCAAGGCAGAGCAAAGATGAACAGATACAAGCTGACACAGAAGCTGCAGAACTTCAAAGGAAAGTGAGACCAAAAGGAAAAGGAAAAAAAGGAAATAAAAGACTACTACATTTTAGGAAAGACATTAAGTTGCAAGAGTAGCAGGGTATTATGTCACAAGTCTAAATACAAGAGCTCATGTAAGAAGTTTTTGATGGATTCTAAAGTGAATAAAGGTGAAAAGGGAAAAAAAGAACTGGAATGAATGAGTATCAGCTTGGAAAAGGTCACCTGAAGGCCTCTGCAGGCATCTGCAAAAGCCATGAGGAAAGACTGAGGCAGGTTAAAGCCAAGGCTTCACCTTCTGGGAAGGCTCTTGGCTTCAAGTTTTGCTCCAGCCAACCCCTCACAGATAATCTGGGCACACTGCAAGACTTATTTATTTACCCACAGCTTTACCTGAAGGACACAGGAGTGGAGATTTTGTGAAGATTTTCCTATTTCTTACTAGGGAGGCACAGAGATATGTTTTGTAGGCATATCACTAATTTCTAAGTTGTTTGAACTGCTTTAATTGATAAATATATATCTACATATATATATACATACACCAAGAGGTTCTGGTAATTACTGAAAAACAAACTGTACTTTATTACATTTAGAATATATCCTCATTTGGACATTGAGGTATGTTTTAGCACATTCAATTGAATTTCAACGTGTTCTTTCAAATAATTGCAATACTTAATTTTTAACCAAGACATAAACTTGGAGGACTCTCACTTTTTTTTTTTTTTTAAGTTACAATAACACACCACTAACAGAGCTACAGTTCAAGCAATATGTCCTTGTTATCACACAAAATAATTATCCCAAACAAAATTTCTGAATTACGCCATTGAAATCTTAAAGATTTGCTGGGTTCTGTCTAATCTTCACAATACGCCCTTGGGTAATTTCACCCTTGTGAAATTGTTCTCATAAATCAAAAGCTCAGTCCTGCAATCCTATCTGCATCTGGGGACCTTTTTCTACAGGTGAATATGAATGTTTGAAGGCTACCAGAGAAAAGCTGCAGTTCAGAAGAGTTACATTTAATAGCCTCAATGAACTCTCTTCCAATCATTCTCTTTTTAACTGTGTAGCCTGCAGTTTAGGAACTCATTGTAAAAAAAATAATTAATCCGTGTTGGATGCTGCACTTCTTCATGAAAAGCCAAGATTAACACATTGAGTCAACAAATTCTATTTTGAAATAGTTTAATTCACTAAGGAGATGACTGCTTTCCCCAAATGATGCAGACTTGTCAGCTGTTGTCTCAGCCAATTCAGAGGCTTGTTATTCACTACTTGGTTGATTTCAAAATCAGACTACCCCTTCAGAAAGTTGCAGAGACTATGACATCACATCTATGATAATTTATTGCACAATTAGAGTGGCTACATCTCTGGATTTTATTTTGTGGGAAAGCATGTTTCTACTATAGTCTCAACCCTTGGCTTATACCTGTCCCTAGTCACAAGTTTTGGTATAAAGCTTAGCATGATTTTTTTTCATAATTCTGTAGGGGTGGTTAATAGCAACTTGAGGCTGAATAATTCAATTGCCTAGAGAAATATTTACACTTTACAATGAGACTTGCTGAAATTTCACAAGCAACTCAGAAGCGCTGCTTAACAAGTTGTTAAAAATCATACAACACTCCATCAGATTTCACTTTAATACTACTTAGGTGTTCTGAAAGTAATAAAAAGCCCAACATCCTTTGAGAAGGCAAGATAGTCATCACCTCAGATGAATGACAATAATGCAATCACTGAAATTCAATGCAAGAGTATAATTTAATAACCCCAAATTCCAATGGAAAGATTTGCACACCTCTGTGATGTTTATTGACTAGAACTGATAAAACAGTACTGTGGAACATTACAAGACAAAGTAATGCAAATTACTTCAAAATTGAGTTTCATTGTACTTTGGTCAGTGTTGTCTTCATTCTAACCAAAACACTTTATATTTCAAGCTTAAAAGATAATAGCAGTCAGGCCCTATAATACCATAATTATAGGACCCAGCCCTTACATTTTTGTTTCTGATTCAGCAAAACTTTCACCACATGGCATAGAAAGGACACATAAGTATTTTCTACATTATTTAACATGGCATTTATTTGAATATGTACTATTAAGTTTCAAGAATTCCAAAAGGCATGTAGCAAACAGATAAAAATATTTTCATGTAATTGTTTCCACATGGTACAGTATTATTATGAAAGAGGTTGCCATGATTTTAGACTAGAATATATTATTAAGAGGATGCTGTCTTCTATCACAATACTTTCTTTTCAGTTCCCTAGTATTTACAATGGTACATTATCTAAATTGCACTCCCAAGAAAATTACTTTCATACTCCACATACAGAAAACTCATTTCAACCCAACCATAGGAAAAAGCAACGCCTCCTACTATTGTGAAATAAAATGTAAATTCTTTCATTACGCATAGGCCCACAGTGCAAGTAGGCAATGATGGCAAAAAGCGTATCCAACTCAACCAAAACTAAAACAAGCTCTCAGATCCAAAATCTCTCAAACTTATCTTTCTGAGGAACTTCATCCATTCATTGACTGACTGGATGAGAAAAAAAGGCACAAGGGAAAGCCCCATGTCCCTGTGCACATGCAGCTTCAGCCAGAACAAACTAGAACATGAGACATTCCCATGGCATGCAATAGCAGGGTTCTTTTGCTTCAATTGTCTTTTCTGAAACTGGTATTAAACTAGGCTAGAGTAACCTTCTGTTGTTTTTGTCTTATTGGCACAACCTGCAAAATGGTTTTAGTGGGTTTTTTAGATCATCTGCACAGAGAATATGCTTCCCATGCTATATACAACACTGTCAGGATCAGCTGTAACTTAAGAAAGCACCATTAAGTCAGAATAATATTCAGGGTGTTCTTACCTCATCTTATCTACCCTAAACATATTTAACTTACTCTCACCTTCTTGCATCTTAGTAGTATGAACCAGAGGCACAGATGCAAAGCCACCAGAACAAAGACAAGATCTTTCCTCTACTGTGTCCTTTTACCAAGTGAAGACCATTTAACAGTTCCACATGCAGTGCATGAGCTGTAATGTTCAACACATTGTGAGGCTGGTCTATGATGATTCAAGATGAATTTTCTTCATAAAGGACAGTAACCAGTAAAGAGAGTGCAAATCAACAGGAGAGGTGAGGAGCCTCCATGGATGTTAACTGTGTCTTCTCTGCATCATTCTGGAGTCACAGTCAATTCAAAAATAAAATAAAGGATTTCCAAATCTAAGAAGCAGGAGTAATAACGTGAAAAGTGAGGATGACACTCCTATTTTGCAGCTTTTACAAATGTGCTGTAAGATATACAGCAGCCTGATGGAGGCTGACACATGCTCCAAAGTATCCTGTGTTATATTCTTGCCTTGCAGTGAAAGAATCCAAAAAATGAGTGAAGCCTGAGCGTTAGAGCAGGCAGTGTTTCTCCTAAGTGACAGGTTAGACAACCCACACCATGTCCCTCAGCACTGCACCCACATGCAAGGTGTGAGAGAGCCAAGGGGCATCCCCAACAGCAGCAAGACTTGAGGCAACCTACTAGCTACTGTTATTAACTACAGAAGCTCATAGCCCACTGTTTATGCTCTGCTTTTATCATCTGCTACCAGTCACCTGCTTGGCCTGATCAGCCCAGCAGCTCCACCAGTTTGGAAGATGGGAAAGACAAGGAAATCAGCTGGTCACAGAAGCATGCAGTAAGCAGCTTACCCAACCTGTACACAAGAGAATTAGCTTCCCAAGCACACTGCCAGAGGGACCCCCTCCACCTTCATAAACACAATCTCAATGTTTGGAAAGGTGCCAGGAGTAAAATGTTTGTTTACTGCAGGCAGGAAGAGCTACCTATGATTCAGACATTAGGAAGTGACAGGAAGGACTAAATTATGCAATTTAAAAGTAGGAAAATAAACACAAAGTAGTTGCAATGAGAAGGAAGAAGAAGGAGGAGGAGGAAAGGCTGAAGAGACACAAGTTTTGTATCTTCGCTCCCACTTGTGCAGGACCGAAGGCATCACTGCAGCAGGAGGCCCCCATGGGATTCCTTCACCTTTTAACCCTCATTCTAGAGCCCCTAGTCAGGGACTTTCCTCCTCAGCACTGAGTAAGAAACATCTGCCCAGCTCAGTCTCCCAGTTGAAAAGGACAGATCAGAGTCTTCCTTATTCCCTATTTTCCTTAAGCAGGCTGAGATTTCAGAGAAGAACATTCCATTTGCCCTCCCTTTAAACAACAACTACCTGAAGCAAAGGATCGAAGAGCTCACCAGCTGAGGGAGGTGGGAGCACTCTCCAGCTCTGCCCAATGCTGGCTGCAGAGGCTGCTAGGAAAATCTCTTCCCGTAAGCAGGAGGCAGGAGAAGCACCCCGATGGGAATAGCACTGCCTTCCCAGCAGTTGTTGGAAGCAATCTCTGCAGCGCTGCTCACGACTTTGCACCTCCCATCCACAGTTTGTTATATCCCAGCAGAAGTTTAAAGTTTCTTAAATTGCAGTAATAATCTGCATTATTAACATGCCAATTCCAAGGCTAAACCAGCGAACAAGCAGATCTGAATCACAGCGAGTTATGGCTGTACTGTAAGAAAACCCCACCAAACAACACTCTCAAATTTATGTAGTGATAGTGGTGCCTCCATTATATTAACAGTAAAGATTTTCTTATCATTCTTTTTATAAAACAGACAATAAATTCCTGATTTTTTTTTTCCTGGAGCTGTAGAGATTCACGGACTGACAGAGACATCAGGTCAAGGAAAAATTCAAAGGACTGTGAATTAACTTAGCACTGAAGTACACATCATAGCAGAAAATTCTGTAGTTGCTTGTCCTGGGACAAAATTACCCTGGGATGAAACCAGGGTTAAGTTTCCCAATTTACACTAATGAGTCACTTGTATGCTACTCTGCAGTTTAGATCTTCCCCCTGCCCCATTTCTCCCTTCCCCACTCCAAAACTCCAGAAAAGAAAAAACAGGTTTTATTTTAGTAATGACTGACTCCTGAGTGAATACAAGCGTGTCCTCTCTGCTGACAGACCTTTGGTAGTGGAGTCACTTTAGTTATTTCTCATGGTGCTGAGAAGCTTATGCAATTTAACTTCATTTGTGCACACAGACAACTGCATCAGATAGGTCATAACTAAGAGCATGACATGACCTCAGCTTTGAGCTTTGAGGGCATTATTTCACCCTGAGCAACAAGCCATTAGACTGCAAAACTTACTCACACAGCATGATGCAAATAATTTCAGCAATGATTTCACACAAACAGTGAATGGAAATGCAGCAGGACATGCAACATTCAGGAAGACACACTTATTGACATCCCCACACTTGCACTTATTGAAGTATCTCCCTTAGCAACAGGGATGGATTTTTGTAAACAAGTTTATCTAATGCCACCTTGAGAACATCACCCAGTGTAACACATAATTGAAAGAAAAAACATTTCTTCAATGAAGAGCACCAAAATAAATCACAGAATTATGTAAGAAGTAATAGAACCAAAACGGTTAAGTTTTTGTCAGCTTGTGGCTTAAATCTCAAATTAAGTTCATATAGATCACTACTCTCTAGGAAAGCAGAATTGCCAGATGGCATCACACTCACAGCCTGCCCCTGACACTTCCTGCACATCAGCAGAACTAGGAAAAGACTGGATCACACAAGCGAACCAAAGGAACTGCTTACAACATGACATTTTAGAACTTTCCTCTTATCACAGCCCAGACCTCCAAGGGTTCATGTTTACAGATGGGGGATTTTCTTCAAGCCTCCCCAGAATCTCCTGCATTCCCAGTGTGGATACCACACGGCAGAGCATTCCATTGCCTCATTAGTCCTGGAAAACACCAGCCTCTTCTGTTTCAAATTACACTCCAAACACTCCCCTCTTTCTTCATGTCCCCTCTTTTTTTTAAAAAATTAAACAATGTAAAGACAAATTGTAAATTAACATCAAGTTTATACATTACTCTGACATCCTCTTTCTTGGTTGTTTATTGATGAAACAAACACATACCAATCCTTAAAATAACCATTAGAGGCATCAAATAAATTATCTCCACCATCTCTTTCCCAATAAATTCCTTTCTTTTCCCTTTTTCTGCAAAGGGACACTTGCTGTCAGTATTTTACCCTATTTTTAAGGACCACATATATATATGCAATTTTAAAAATGTCTATTTAATTCTGTATATGAATTTACAACTGGTTTCAAAAAGCATTCCTTATAAAGCAGGAATTCTCCCTGCACCATCCCAAAACCAAGTGTGGCTTCTCCACTACATCTGATCCTGTTTAAGAATCTACATGGAAACACAAAAGTCAGAAAACTGTAACAGAAATATGCATTAAGTGTGAATGGGAACATTTGTCTAACACATTACGTGACTCAGTGCAGTTATTCTTCATACAAAGGAAAAATTACAAACTGACACACAATTTTCAGAACTGCTTTTTTTTTTTGCTTTTTTTTTTTAGAAAGGGGTATCATTCCATTTTGAAACTCAAAATCCATTTTTCATCTGATATCATTTATATATTTACCCTTTTAATAACCCTTCCAAAAGCACGGTAATTATTGTGTGTTGATTGCATCAAAGGTCTATTTGAAGGCAGGGGTACTAACTCTGTTTGAAGCTCTTTTTGCAGTCTTATTCCATACCCCAAACCAAACCCAGTGAACTCCTACTACCAGCAATAAACACCTACAGAGGGTTTATTTTGCTTTTAAATCCCAAACCCCAGACAACGTAGAAAAATAAACCAAAGTCTAATTTTGTGTTGTTTTTCATCCTTCCCCCTTTCCTTCTTTGCAGTGAAGAGCCTGGTGGTGGCTGTAGCCCTGGAGAGAGGAGCCTGCTGGCCTTCTCCACTGAAACCCATGGCATTCCTGCCGGGGTGGAGACAGCCTTACCCGGGAGGAAGGAGGGAGCACATCTGCCATCACCCTGCCCCAAGGCTGGCTGTGCTGGGAAGTGGGTGGGGAAGCAGATTTACCTTGTGACAGCCACAATCTCCACTGCCATGATGGGTTTATCTGGTGTTGTTTTCACTTATAAAGCAGCAGAACAACCCACACGTCACCTGCGAGCTGGCTGGAAAACTCATGTGGGGAACAGGCAAAGGGACGAGGTTGCTTTTCTCCTGCTAGGCAAGAGGATTCCAATGCCTGGCCACCCTCCCCACAGCCTGCACAGCACCCCCATCAAGGTTTCTCATCCAGCCAGCCTGTGGCAAGAAGGCAAAAATCACCTCCTCTGAAAAAACACAAAGCTTTCTTCTGGCTTCCTAGAAATTCTCAGGCAAAAGAGAAAGCACAGCTCCTGAAAAAGTGTTGTTGTTCTTAAATCAGCCTGCCAAGAAATTGCTGTACAAAACAAAAAGGAGCAAAAGTTTTTCATTTAATCCACTTCTTGATGTGAGGCCTAAACTCTGCTGTCTGAAGAGGGAGGATGTATCTCGGCACAGCTTCCTAATTGAAGTATTACCTCTTTCTCCAGGTATATTCTTAAACAGAATTATTTGTATTATGCACAGATATTATATATAATAATACACAAGCCATACAGACATAGCTGCCTGAACATTTTAATTACATGTTGCTGTGCCACCAGTTCCAAGAGAGACAACTCCAAATACCCCATTTGCCATTTACCAAGAAAAAAAAAAAAAAGGAAGAAAAATGTGTCACCATACCCTCAGGGAGCTTAACCATAAAGTCGCAATTCTGGGGCATAAAAGGCAATTAGATATATTCCTTCTCCTCAGTTAAAGAACAAAAACACATCAAGAAAAAGATGGTTGGAGAGTTCAACAGCTAATTCAGTCTCTTTCATCTCACAGAAAGTTACCTTGCAAACATTTCCCCGCTGGATACTGCTAAGGAGACTGTCAGATACTACGTAACATAAGAGTACTTTTTCCAACTAAAAGCACTGTGGTATGTTTCAAAGAGCTTCAAAAGTTCATCATGAGAAACAAAACCTTTGTCAACAGCTGGAAGCAAACACAAGGACTAAAAACATACTACGTAACCTTTTATTGGAAGCCAGGGGTGCTTTTCTTTAAAAAAGTTTCACAAGTGCAACTAACATACTGCACTGAACAATACTTACAAAGCTAACATTATTTGTGCAACTATGAACACTTTTCCTAAAGCAAACAAGCCAGAGAATCCATAAAAGAACCAGTGGAAAAGCCTAATCAAGAACTGATAAAGAGGGGATTGAAAATAAAGAGTGTTCTATTGCAGTTGGGAGATGGCAGAATCCTCCCTCCATCCTTCCAAAAAAAAAAAAAGAAAAGAAAAAAGAAATACATCGTTCCCTTTAGAGCCACTTGTTTGTACATATAAGGAGCTGAATTCACATTAGAGTCCCTCAAACAGCAGCAAATAAAACTATACTACAATATTCACCTGTCTCTAACACTTACCTGCCTTGACAAGATTATCCTTTTCTGTGTGATCCTTCTGCCTGCCTTGCTCAAGTAATTTGCAAGACATAAGGTTTGTCCCTCCTCATGAAATACTGCAATGAAATTGCAACAGTTGAACTTGCTTCCATTGGCAATAAAATGATTACTCACTGGAGCACAGAAAACATTAAGGTAATTTTGGAAAGGTCTCAAGAAGTCTGTCACTGCAACACTGCAAAAGTGGGAATGAAAAAGTAATGAGGTGAATCTCAGCTCTACATCAAAACCAAACTTGCATTTCATCAGTTGTACTCCCTTTCTTGATTTAAGAAAATGTTTAACCCAGTATTGTTCAGTGGCATCTACTTTTAGACTAGGAAGAGGTGAGAGAAGGACTAAACAAGCACAAAATACCCAAGCCAGAATCATCTACAATCCACATGTTTATACTCTTCCTTAAATTTACTACATTTTGAATCACTGATGTTCCTTTCATTTTTTTGCCAACACTTCTATCAAAGCCATCAGTAAAATTTAATGGAGAGTAAATGTTTTCTAAATGTCTGTAGAAGAGTGCATTTGATTCTAATAATGTGATCCAAAAGTTATGCCAAAAAAGACAAAAATAAACCATGCCTCAGAAGTGACCAAACCATCATTGAAAGATTTTTAAAACTTAGAGGGAGAGAAAAGCACACTAGAAACAGTTCTGTTTGTCACTTTCTTCTCTCTCTAAATAAGGGACTGTTGAACACCAAGAACTACCTCTCAACTGAGTTACCTGCTTGACTGAAGGTTTCCAGAATTGATGCTCACTTTGACAGTTAAGGTCTATACTTTTTTTTAAGCTAAATTGTCCAATAAAACATTCTTTTCTCAATTTACACAGACATTTCACATGGCTGCTTTGGGCTGATGATCGACTAAAAGGCATGCAAAACAAGCTCATCTGTGTATAACTGGAAATTTAAATCATGGTATTTCATTATTTCCTCTGCTTAGTACATATGTTACTTATATTTAATTTCAGCACTGCAAGACTCTGTGCAAACATGAAGCAGTGGCCACTATCTGCATCAAGAAAGTGGCAGACACTGATTTGTTGTCCCACTTCCTCTCCCTGCTCCCTGTTAGTTTCCCATTGAAGTGTAATCCCTTCTGATTAGCTACACCAATCTCATTAACAGATTTATCAAAACACTGAAGCGATAGTGAAAAGGTATCTATAAGTTGCTATACATCCAATTGAGAACCATCTCCAATATCACAAAAAGTCAGAATTTGATTGTTCCTTCATTTCTTAGCTACTGTGTTCTCAAATTAAGAGTAATTATTTCACAGCTGTTGGGAAAAAATTTTCACACCATTTAACATATTTAGAATAAGTGACTTGTTTCATATGTCCAGTAGTTCACCTGCACTTCGAGAGGAACAGGACAATTTCTGTTGATTAGGTCTCCAATTTTCCTATCTACACCAAGGAAAAAAAACACTCAAGTGGTTCAGGTACCATTTGACTCCCTAAGCTCAGAAAAGCTTAAATTAATAGTATGGCAAACTACATAAAATTAAAATAACTAGCAAATGATGATACTATGCATACATTAGACTTCTTAATCTGTTTTATATGCTGGTGCCTGCTCTTACCCTCTGCAAACATCCTCTGGGAGTTAATTCAGAGCATGCACCATAGGTCAGGCACTAAGAGTGCTGCAGCTCTGGCAGCAAAGTCAACAGCAGCAGCTGATGTCCCATCAAAGATAACAAATGATGAGTTCCATGCTCCTCAAGTGAGCCTTTCACCCCTACAGCAAGCTCAGGACACAGCTACAGCCCTAAAGTCATACCCAAGATTGTATCAGCATCTTCAGCTGGCACACAAAACAACACAACTTCCTCCTATAATCAACGAAAACACTGTGTTTAGTCATGCTTTCAGCTTCATGGTTTAGGGTTTACTAACCCATGTTTGAAAGGATCAAAAGTCAAACTGCTGTTTTCTGACCAGTGCACAGCAGAAGGGGAGGGTCAGACTTCCTTCCAGAAGGAAGGTTTCCTTGTGAGGTCTTCAGCAACTTCTTGAGTAGCACAAGCACAATCAAGTTCAGAATACAAAAGATGTCACATAATGTTACTTAATTATACTCATCTGTCCTGAGCTAACTTGACTCAGTTCCAGAGGGACAGCACTGAATGATGTCAAACTCATCTTGGTCTGGCTTTTTTTTTTCCTGCAAGCCAACCAGCTTCTTAAATTTGCTCACTATGCTGATGAAAGATCACACAAAAAAAAAAAGCTTAACACAAACAGGTGTCTTCTAGAAAAACAGCCTTGGTCAGGCACTGCAGCTTTTACCAAATTACAACAATTCTGCTGAATATAATATTTCTTAACACCATTACCTATCTTAGCACATTTAGGTATTACTCAAGACAATAGACGTACCTATGTGATCAGTGCCAAAGAGCAACTGCCAAACAAAACCACAGCAAAATATTCCACTTCTATACCTGTGCTGTCTGAGTCTCTAGTTTAAACATCAATAACTTATCTTAATAATCAGGCACCTTTTTAGTCACTGTCTAGAACTGAAAAGATTAGAAGGTAAGAGGATGCTATCTGTAGTCTTGTCTGAATCACATCAGTGCCCTTTACATCCTGGGGAGATCAAGTCAATTTCTCATTTTTAAACTCCTTGCTTTTAAATAATTAAATGAACTATCAATAAGAATAGTCAAATAACCACAAGATTTTTACTCATACTTACATCAAAATTAAGGTTTCTTAATTTACTTTCAAAAATGATCTTATGAACTGTAAGAAGAACAGGGAAGTCTATTAGATACAGAAAAATCTGAACCAACTTATCCCAAAAAGCGTTTAATCTACACAGAGTATTTTTGATGGAGTTTTACCTTTTATCCAATAAAATGCATTTCTAAGTAGGACATTCTAGAGTCACAGAACAGTCAGGGTTGGAAGGGATCTCTGGAGATCATGCAGTCCAAACCCCTGCCAAGGCAGGGTCACCTGGAGCAGGTGACACAGGAGCACACCCAGGTGGGGCTGGAATGTCTCCAGAGAGGGAGACTCCACAACCTCCCCGGGCAGCCTGTTCCAGTGCTCTGCCACTTTCACTGTAAAGAAGTTCTTCCTCATATTAAGGTGACACTTCTTGTGTTTTTAGTTTATGGTCTTTGCTCCTCATCCTGTCACTGAGCACCACTGAAAAGAGTCTGGCGTCAACCTCTTGGCACCAGACTTTGAGATATTTATATGCACTGATGAGATTCCTTCAGAATACTGGGAATTATTAAACTACATCTGTAGACTTTCTACAAACTGATTCCCTAAACCAACCACTAATGCTAAATTTCTGATTTAAAGCACATCCAGGTGTCCTACAGAGCCCTAGCCTACCCCAGACAAAAGCATAGTCATTCTGTGAGAGAATTTAAGACTTATTCCTATTCCCTCAAGCTTTTCTTCCTTGCTTTACCAAGGACAGCTGTGTTTAAATATCTGGTGGTTTCCTAACATAATGGCAGTAAAAAAACCTCTGTGCTGCCACCACAAAGCATCAGCTATTTTAACTGGCACGTGCACAGCAGAACTGCAACGCAGCAGAAAACCACGAAGCCAAGGCTTCCTATCACATTTTAAAGGACAGATGGGGAGAGAGGGGCTTTCTAATTACATTTTTTTTTAAATAAGGGGACAGAAAAATTACAGCAAGTTAAAGTGAGCATATAAATTCTTGCAGAGTTGAAGACAACAGAACAAGGGAAGAAAGAAAAACATACAAGAAGATAGCAGAAGCTGTGAAATTTAGCAGTCCTCCATCTCTGCACGAACAAGTTCTTTCATGTACAAACCACAGCATAGGCTGCATAGAGCTGTGCAGGATTTAGCCCCAGCTCCCTTTTCCTTCTCCTCTGCTAAATCCACATCTTGGACCCTCAACCAGCTCCAAAAGTTACCTGTACTTTCCTCAGAGATCTGCTGCTGGAAATGACCAGTCCATTCCCTCAAACAAACTGTTCTGAACACCAGCTCCAGGAAACTGACAGCAGGTGCCAGAACATTAATTCCATACCAAAAACACATGAACAAGACATGAGAACAGAACTTCTAAGAGGGGAAACAGACATTCACGGCATTAAAGCATACAGTCAAGGAAATCTGATTATTCCACCTGCAGGACAGGGTTGGTTGGAGAGATTTTACTTTTTTTAGCTTCAAAATGAGTATAAGCTAGCTTTAATGCCATGTCCAACTGTTTCAAACTAAAAATTGAAGTCCCTGTGAAACATATGTCTGTGTAATAGCTTCAAAGTGCTCCTTTTCACCCTTCCTAAGAATTAAACCATATTTGACTTCAATTTCAGACTTTTTATCTCCCTTCCCAGATGGTAACCTGGGTTTGCCCCAACACTTGCACACAAAACCTAATAGAGCGCGAAGTTACAATTTTCCATATATACATGTGAAAAGTATGCGTTGCAGAAAAGCAGTTTCCAATTGAAATCACTGTCCCATCTTTTCATCTTGAAATACCACCACCATAAAACAGGGCTTTGGAAAAGGCAGCTCTCTGCTGTGCCTTCACTTAAGCGTGGAATTACAAGGGAGCCCAAGCCAACTCTCCAGCCAGTGCACTCAGCTAAAGTTCATCGTCTTAAGTACGTCAACTTTTTGTTTGCTCGAAGACGGCGACTGTAATGTCAAGGTCACTTTTAGGTCTTTGAAGGGAGCGTCAGCCTCCAGCCTGCAACAGATCAAGCACTACAGGCAAACTACAGGAGGAATTTAAGTCCTTCTCTAAGCAGTATCTTTCTTTTATACAAGCAGAAAAGAGTCAAAAACAACGTGTAAGATTTAAACTCGCGACCTTGTGGCCTACAATGCATGGCGATGTTAAATCACACTAACGTAAGTTTGCTGTGTTACCAGCCTTATGCTCTGCCAACTCAAAAAGCAGATCCCCCTTTCAAGCAAAAATTAAGGAATTACCTCTTTAGGACAGGGAACCACTTGACCAGTGCTGTAGCCAGGGTTTTCCCCTCAAAGGTTCTGGTGTAATTCCAGTATGGAAGTGGAGCTATAAATAACTGAAGGGGCAGCTACATGGAAAAAAGTTGGCGTATTTAGAGACTGATTTATGAGATTGATTTAGGAGAGTAAACTCTGTCCATTTACAGACAGCAACCTTCAAGGGATTTAGAGTTTGAGTGGAAAATTTATTAAAAGCTTTTAAAAAATGAATATTGCTCTTAATGCCTACACATTGGTAAAGAGGCATCCTGTGAATAAACACACAGACATGGAGAATCGGCCACAAATACAGTCCACGTCCCATTCAGTAGGGAAGCAGAACCCTTCTATGACCCATCAGGATGCTCTCTTTCCTTCACACAAACAGGATTTTTGACACTGGGAGCCAGAGAATGGGCTACCCCAAATACTGTTTTTTAATTCAAATAGAGTTTAATTTCACAAGTCTCCTGGCATTTAAAAAAACAGAACAGTTTTTCGAGAAGAGGCTGCTAATTGCTAACAGATGAAAATAACATGGTCACATTACGATCTATGTTCACAGATTCTCAAATCTGAAGCTTAGCTGCTAAAAAAAAAAAAAAACTGGGAAAAAGAAAAAGAAAAAAAAGGAGAAAGAAAGGAGAAAAAAAAAAAAGGCCCAACATTTTGTCCCAATTACATAGATGCCGCAAAACAAGCCGGGTGCCAGTGGGAAAGGGCTCAGCCAGCAGCGATGACTCCTGGCATCACCCATCCCTCCTACGTGACCTGACAGCCTCCCCGGCGGCCCCGCAGCTCCGCTGTGCCCTGTCACGGAATCTGCCCGCTCAGCAAACGCGCTCCATTTTCTTGCCAGCAGCGCGGTGTCCGCTCCGCCGCAGCCCCGGCGAGCGCAGCCACTGCCGAGCAACAGCGGGAACAACTTCGGGAAAAACACAGGAGCTTCTCTCACAATTCTCTCCTCTTTTTTCCCCGGCGCGGAGGGCAAGGGCAGAGCTCCCTGAGCTCCAGCGGGAGCGCTCCTGGGGCATCCCCGGATCCCGCCGTCTCCGGGCCACCAGCCCCGGGTGCGATCCCTCCGGGAGCGGCGCGGAACTCGGGCACCCCCCGCCCTCCCTGGGATCGGGCACCAGCCCCGGGACGGCAAGTGTTTACGTTTAAAAATACATATATACCGAGCCCGGACCCAGAGAAAAGAAGGGAAAACTCCGCCCCCTCCCTCTCCCGACTCCCTCGGAAAGGCGATAAAAGCTGGGTTGAAACATCTGACCGCTCAGCGCCCCTTTTTTAAGGAGAAAAAAATTAAAAATCGTAAAAGAAAGATAGGAAGTAGAAATAAAAGAAAAGTGAAAACAAAGGCTAGGGAAGCGGCACGGGACGTGCCGTGCAGAAGTCCCGGCTGGAACGGGGAGGCGGCCGGGAGGGC
>VZTB01012397.1:133136-198974 GCA_013397245.1 Thryothorus ludovicianus
GGGAGGGGGGACGGGGGGACGGGGGCGAGGGACGGGCTCGGTCCCTACGGGAGAAACAAAAAAACAAACAAACAAACAAAGCCCCAAGCAAGCAAACAAACAAACGGAACCCAGCCTAAAGATCTCTATTAAAACTGCATTAAAAATAGCGCGGCCAAAGTAAACTCCTCTTAGCAAGTGTGAAACTGCCTTAGCAAAAAAAGGGGGGAAAAAGTAAAAAACACCCACAAACTTTAAGATTATCCAAGTCATTCACCATCTCTGCTGTGGGTGCTCTCTGATTCTCCCACTAAATCAGAAAAGGGTTAAATAAGTAATAGTAATAAATAAATATTATCAATGAAAAATAAACTATGAAATAATAACAAGAGTACGCTTTTAACAAAAATAATTAAAATAATTTTTTTGAACAAGTTTTTTTTCAGATTACTAAACTGCAGGTTCTGGAGCGGGATCGCTGCTGTGTTGTTTAGCCCCAGTGCTCTTCCACTGCAGAGAAATAGTCCCCCTAGTGTGCCTTGGCTGAAGGGAGCCCGATGATTCTGCCATTCATCTACGTATAAGTGTATTAAAAATTTACAAAGCAGTTGTTGCATGTAGGGGCATTTCAACAAATAACAGGAAAAAATAAAGGAGAAAGCGCAGAGGTGTTAAAATCTGTACATCAATCTCAACACAAATCTTTTCGAGAAAATTATGACATTATGAAGCATTATTAAGCTCTTAAAGACCGCCAAAGGAGACAATTTGCCAAAAGCATTTGAAATAAGAAAAGAGGTGATTGTCAGCCTTTAGCAATATTCAAAGCACATAAATCCAAGCATCCAAATCATCCTTGTGTGAATTTCTGCACACCATCATTTCAGCTTCCTCAGCGGGGCTGGTGGAAAGAGTAAAAAAGTGATTTGGTTGGTAAACATGAACTCAAATTGTACTCTTAGGTTTAGATTTCAAGCTGGGTTTAAGTGGAACTCTTTTGTTTAAACCACTAATGCCATTGTTTAAGAATCTCAACATTCAAGATTATCCAAGTGCCAGATAAGACCACAAAATTTTCCAGTTCCCTTTAGAACCCTGGAGACTATTTAGCATTTAGGACATGTAGAGTCAGTGTGAACTAACTAAAAATGCCATTGGCACTGGGGCATTGTGACGTGATCCGATGGTTCATTTGAATCCTATTAATTAACCCGTGCCTTGAGGGCCAATCAAAGAAAGCCTGTTTTGGCTTAAGCAGTCTCCATGGAGGCGCCAACCAAACAAGTTATCTGGTCCAGAGACACAAGATTGTTGTCCCTGAGGTCAAATTTCAGAATGTTACATTTGTGTTCTAAAACACACTGAAACCAGTGTCAGCCTGGACTCCGGCAGAAGTTTTCACGTATTTGTTTGTCAGTTTTGTGGAGGGGGTTTCATCCCTGTCAAGTAACAATAAAACATACACTAGGGGAAAAAGAGTCAATGTCATAATGATGAATAAGAAACAATAAAGCTTGCCTTATAGACCATACTTACTTATTGAACCCAGTCACAAGCCCCAAGACTGGATAGAAAATGTTTTTATTGCATTGTGGAATTGAAGAAAGAATAATACAGCAAAGCACAATTTCCAGATGTTAAGATCTTGTCTCATGTACTATTCCTTTCCTAGTCATGGCCGTGGATTTCCTTTTCTACTCTCAGACATTTGAGGTACCCATCCACCGTCCCACCGGTGCCTTCATTTACCATCTCAGGAGAGGGCTGCGCAGAGCTGTGAAAATAGCAAGAAAATCCAAGAACATTGATCCTGTGGATTTCTGTGCACATCCAGCAGTGCTCTGCAGTTCGTAATTTAGATACCCTGTCTTAGTCTTAACTGAAGCAATTAAAGCTAACGAAATGCATAAAGAGCAAAATATTTAGGTCTGACTCTTAACACCTGCATATTTACAACTGTAAAACTGTCTATGAAGAGAGTGGTGAAATTATTACACTAGTCAGTTCCTCCATGTAGAAAAATTTTTACATTCAGTCAATTTAGGGGCATAATTTCCTGAACTTAAGGATAAAAATCACAAAGACCTCTGCTGAGAACAACTGTTTGAGCTACACTTCTGTCCTGAAAATTTAAACAACCTTAAGCATGCCCCTTTTGAAATTCTCCTGCAATACAGCTTGATCTTGGAAGAGCCAAACCCCCTTCAGGGCTTGAAGGACTGTAACCCTGTGACAGGACATGACCACTCTTTCCCCTCACTTTGTTCCCTCAGATTATTTTTGTGCTGTTCCTTGGGAAGCTTGGAAGATAAAGATGTTTTGAGCTCAATGATTTTCACTACAGAGGTCTTTGGTATTTGTGTACGAGGCCTTTGAGGAAGAAGAGAGAAGGAAAGAGGATATTTTTTTCCTTGGAGGAAAGGGTACTTTGCCTGTTTTTAACAAGGGTGTTGCAATGACAGCTGTTGATTTTGAAGAAGAGGATGTGGCCGGCAGTGCAGCTCAAGAAGGGAGCTCAGAAGGGATCCATCCTCTCTGCCTGCAGTGCCAAATCCTGCTAGCACACTGTTGGGAATGCTGCCATTCCTGGGTCCCACATAGCCATTGCCATCCAAAACACTCTCTGTGCTGGGAGGGGACATGGTGCCCAACTGCAGCTCACACAATGCTCGATAAAGTGCACTTTGAGCAGTGAGGTGATGCCGTGGTCACATGGAATGAGGTGTCTACTCACATGTGGTCACGGTGCTGGTGCTGCCTCCCAGCTCAGGCAGCACGTGCAAGATGCCTTGGTTCCTCCACTGACCTTGTGTTCTTCCACAAGTGCATTCCAAAGTGTTTAAATGGGTTCTCCAAAATTTTGGAGTAGACTATTTATGTATCTTGCCAGATAAAGTAGGTCATGTGGAAATCCATTTGTCTCTGGTTTGCTTGCCAAGTCGCCTCGACGAAGCGAGGAGCTGATAGAAGAGGAGATTAAATACACACACGGGTTTGCTTTCAAAAATATAAATGACGCTAATTTCTCATGCAAATTAGCTGAAGAATTCTGGACTTGCATAATAAGATGTTGCTCACTACAGCTCCCAGCTTTGTGTAGGAAAACCTGTGCATTCCTCTCCGGTTTCACCTTGCAGTCACAGACAGCTGCGGCTCCTGATAGTGATCCCTAAACTCCTCTATGCCTCTTGCTTTTGAACAGAAAATTTATACTTTGACAAAAAAAAGAAGCAAACAGTCTAATTAAAAAACCATAATAATTTAACAAAAAATTTTGCATGTCAGTCTATATCCCAAAACATATTTAGGTGTTTATGTAACAATGAATCCGTGAAAAAAAGGAGAGATTATTTTAAGTTTGCAAAAATCTGAATTTATATATTTCTTTTTATCTCAAATACTTCCATTTTGATTTCAAAATTATTCCCAGAATATTCCCCAATTTATTCTACATAGCTATTTTGGTCAGTTTGTGAATGACATTATTTACTGTTTCTTTCAGACTGTAGTTATTTAGGTTATTTGGCAAACAGATTGAGGACAGTAATACAAAACAGACATAATTAAAAGAGATGACTGTATGTCCACACACTTTAGAGTTTTTTACTGGTTATTAAGCTACCTCATCTCTTTTCTGTGATTACTTTTAATATTGATGTAGGCAAATAAAGGCAGGAGTATACTGCAGAACTCATACAAAAAAAGGAGCAGTTTTCAGTTCTGCATAGGTGTAACACATTGATATTTCCTTTGTGTATTCTATGGAAAACTCATTCCCAATTCTGGAGCGGAAATTCACTGGTAAATGTTTGTCCTTTGTTTTTTTGCCAGGGGATCAGTTGACTACCTTACTTCATGCAAGGGAATTTCCCTTTTTTTTCCTGGGCTAGTCAACGAGAAGGAGCAGGCTGGCTGGTTGGCCAGACACACACAAACTTCCTAAGGTCTATGCTGTTAAAAAATTAATCAGAAGCTTTTCCCTCCATAAAGACAATAACTTTGTACCTATGTACTGAAAATGTGTGGACCCATTCTATCATAGGAAGCATTTTACAAGGTCAGCATGATGGAAACTTAATTGTTCAGCCACGATAGGCTTGGTCTTGTAAGAGAAATAAAAACTATTGTAGAGGTGATCATGTTTCCAGGAAAAAAGTAATGTATGATCGTATAGGAGACCAATACTCCAAAGCTGTGCATAGTCCAAGGAAGCATAAGCCAGGCTCATCGGTTGAGCATGGTTTGTCTCAAAAAGCTCAAGGTGGAATTTGTACTGAACATCTCCCAGAAGAAAAATGTACTGAAATGTAGAATCCTGGGGAACAAGTTAAATCTAAGAGACAGCAAATATAGTAACACTACAGACTGGTGGCTTCTGTTACTGCTTAAAAAAGTAGGCTCATATCAGAGAATATTTTGGTTAGAGAGCCTTTTTATGCAACACAACAATTTCGATAATTCTGTTTACAATGCATAATAGTAAGTTATGTCAACTAGATTTTATGCTTTTTCTTATCTTTCTTTGTGTGAATCTCCATGCTTAAGCAGTTCATTGAAACTTTTAAAAGTAAAGTAGGGAAAACAAAAGATTACCTAGAAATATCTGAAGGGAGAAGGAAAATGGCCTGAATGCCAAGCAGGGTTAAGGGATGTTTAGCTGGAGCTCCTCTCTTCCCCTAAGAGATCAATCCAAGAATAATGCACAATTTCCCCAAATTTCAATTATTAAAATAATTTAAACCAAAAAAGAGTCAAATGTCTTGGAATACTTTGATACCCACTGGGAAAAAATATTCAAAGGAAATAGAATTAGGCAGTTCAAAAAAAATAAATATGGTTTTGCTGGAGGCCTACCTGATGGACACACAAATAGCTCTGAAGATTTCAAAAAAGGACCTACCATGACAAGATGGAGACAATGGCAAGGAGGTGCCTTTCTGACATGCTCTCAGGCTGTGGAGGAACACATTATGGCCAAAACTCACACTTTGGGATCTGCGGCTTCGAGAGAAACTAGCACTGCTACAAATTACCTCCTCTGCAGACTTGAAGATGCCTTCATTAGAAATGCTTCACCCTCATTCTGTGCTGCCACTTCTCAGACACATTTCCTCATCTTTTATCTTTTTGAAAGAATAAGAAATGCAAGTACTAACACTTCCTGCTGGAGTGAAGGCAGTTTCAGGGGTCACACTGACACTTGCCTGCAGCCTCAGCCACAGGGATTCCTACCACAGCATTCCAGCTGGCAGTGCCAGCCTGCTAGGCTGGGATTCCTCTCCCTGGATCACCTACAGCGTGGGTGTTTGCATATGTGCACCTATGCCTCCTTTGCAGCCAGTGAGAGACATAGGGCACTGGCAGCTGGGACACTTCTCTTCTCTTCCAAAGGCACATGGCTAAACTGATTTGGTGAATGGTGTTCTTGAAGCTCCTGCTTATCTCCACTGTCTATCAAACAGTCTAGACACCTTGCTCAGAGGAAAACAGCCGTGCTTGTGACATGTAAAGTAAAGGAAGATGAAAATCATAGCATGTAAGTGAGAAAAGCAACCATATTCTCAGTCCTGAATGTGGATTTATCTGTGTATCAATCTGTCTGTCTATCTATCAATCTAATCTATCTCAGCTCTGTATATTGGAGAATCTTCATCAATAGCAGGGATGGGAGGTGTAATAAATTTATAGATTGGATCAAAAGGTCTGAGAGGCAGAGCCAAACACTTTGTCTGAAGTCAAGACAGGGCGCAGAGGTGAGATGTGGTTTTTCTGTAGGTATTTATAAAATCTTTAGTGCTTTGGCCTGAAATTTAGCCTGAAGCTAAAAAGATTTCAATGTCTTTCTATCATTATTTTTATTTCATCAATCTCTGATACCTAAGATCACAATAGCATTTTAAATCCTATTTTAAATCATATTACCAAACAGAAGGGTGTACTCCTTTTCTGCCTTCCCAAATAGGGAGAAACAATTGTTTGTTTTTTTCTTTAAAAGATTTTGATAATTTTGTTTTATTTCAAGAGGTCCCACACTGGGCTCTGATCCCATCATAAAAATCCTTTTTTGTAGACCCAAACTCTTTCAGGTTAAATCTGAGATGTCCTGGCAGGAATTATTGTCTCATCAGGAATGCACCATGGTGGAGCAAAGCAGACTGTCTCTTCTAAGTGAGTGGAAATTTCTATATTGCCCGAGTTCCAATTACATCCTCCAAACATTTCTGTACTCCTTAAAACATAAGGGAAAAATCAGACTGGATCTTTGTGGTGCCACTCTGGGGGAAAAAGAAACTTGAGGGTCACACAATGTCTGGGACAACTCAAACACAAGTAAGGAAAATGGGATGGATGGAGGATGGTGGAGTCACAGCTGCTTCCTCAGGATGTCTCAGGCCAAGTCCAGAAAAAAGGGGAAGAAAGGACAATCAAAAGTAACCTGACAAGTAACATCAATGGTCAGGTTCAAAATTTAGGGATGGGGTTCATTTTCTCTTGCATTATTTTCAGTAATTCTGCATGACAATGAGAGTTGTCAATAATACAGGATGAGAGGAACCTGAGGAATAGTGGAAAGAAAAATTTAAGACAGGTATGAACTCATTCTTTCCAATGCTGCAAGATTCAGATGAACCCTGAGGAGTTCAGTAAAAGTCACTATGATAATAACTTTTTCTTTTTTTCTTCTTGCCACAAAATGATGCCTCTTTGACAATTCTGAGTGAAGCTGAAGTGTTAGGAGGCTTTGTCCCTTCTGCAGCTCCTCAGTCATGAAACACAAATGCCACATACTCCCCTTGCTTCTCTCCAGGGACAAATAAATATTTTAATTTTATCGTACAGGATGAGGGGAAATGCTTCTACATAACAGGTGAATAAATAGCATATTCTATTTGTATTTAAAGGCAAAAGCTTAAATTTCTTAGCAGTTATTCCCCATTTCTATTGCTCCATCCATCAACAATAATTTCCTGTTTTCTTTCTTAATATTTCTAATGTGTGAATTTTCTACATAGAGGCAGCACAAGAGTTTTCTCAAGTTTTGCCTTGACAGTTTTCATCCTCAGGAGCAGCATCTTCCAGTTTAGCAGAAGCAGTAGACTGTGTGCCCTGAATGAGGAAGCCTCAAGTGGAAATTTCAGGCATCAGGGAAACAGTTTGGGGAGAGAGAAAGGACAGATAACACAAAAAACCTCCAGATTTCAAACCTTGGGACAGAAACAGCCTTCAAAAGACTAAAAATCTTCCTTCCTTTTTTTTTTTTGTTTTTGGCAGTGAGCACACAACTTTCGTTCCACCAAGACTCATCTAGGAAAGGAGCAGCCTTGGTGTGCCTTTCCCAGCTCCTGCAGCATCCCCCTGTGTGCTGTGGGATGGAGGTGCCTTGGCACATGCAGTGGTACCATTTCTCTCTCCCTGGCCCAGCTCTTGGTGCATTTACAGCAGTAAAAAAGGAGGTGCTTAATCCCATTTGGGAAGTGCCCAACATACCTAACTGAGCAAAGGCAGACAGAGTGATAATAAGCTAAAGTCTAATTTGTGACACGCATGTGCAGCCTTGATAAAGACCTGTTTACAATGTAAGCAAAGGTTAAAAGTGACTTGAAATCACTTCAAGTGATAAGGTGAAAATTATTATAACCTCATCTACATCTCATGACCTTGATTACTTTTATGTCTGCCCATGATTATACATCTCCATCTCCATGGAGGAGTCAGGCTCTTCACTGCAGAACACTGAAATTTGTACCACCACGTTTTGTTCAATAACAGTTTTGTTTGCAAGGAGATGTTCTGTTCTGGGTAAACAATTAAACTCTTCCGTACTCTGCTCGAATAGAGCACATGCTTCCCTTTGAAAATGATCCAGCTTCTATGCTAAAATTTCCTGGCTGAAAATTGAAGATCATACAAACTGTATATAGTCCATATTTTCTTATGAATGTATAATTAGAGGTTTCCATAAAACAGGTTTATGAAATGTGAACTGTTCCCAACTAGCAATGTCAAAGTTGTTCCGATGGCTTATTTTTATTAGTTGCAACATCCTGTAATCTTAATAAGAACACAGTGCCCAAAACACCTGATAAAAACAGAGCATGAAACTATGAAAGAAAATTATTTAAGTCTACTGATATTAATGGTTGGCAGTGATTTTGTTTAAACTTTATTCTGTAACAACCTAGACGCAGCATTCCCAAAGCCACATTGCATGCAAATGAGAAACATGTATTTTTGGGGGATGCAGGTGGATGCTGTTATTAGTCAAGCAATGAAAAAGACAAGACAAAAATCAAAAGTAAGGATGGGAGAAAGTAAAAAGAGCTATAAGCTGAAGGGAAGAGCAGTATTTGTATTGCCCGTGGGATTTTTTTTGTCTTAAGTCATAAATTTTTTGAGGTGGGGAATGTCCTTCTGCCCTGCATTTGCATAAGCAACCAGAAGAGGTATACTTGCAAATACACATTTATTCTACTTAACACACTGTGAAAAGCCCAAATGCAAGTGGACTGTAAACTTAAACCACCAAAAGGTTCAGGCACAACGATGAATCTGCTCTTACATGACCATAAGTCTGTACTGCTGTTTCCACACAAGCCCTGCCAGAATCTCAGCATATAAGAGGAAATGCCCTGCAAGTTGTTGAAGCTAGTGGGAACTGAAGTTATTTTGTGCTATATTAAACTGAGGGGGAAAACACGTGACATGTTTCTCAAAATTGTTTGAAGAGAAAGTGTAAATTTAAACAAGAGACCATATCATGGTGCAAAGTTTGATCTTGCGGTCTAAACAAGCTGTAACTCAGCTTCTAACAAATGTAATTTCCTGAGCTTCTCTGAGGGAAAACAGCAAAATGGGAAAGAAAGATGCTGTGTTTGCTGTTTCCTAGACAGCACCAGAGATGGGGAAGTGACATTGCTCGGGATAGATGGATCTCACATTAAAATGATTTCAGAATGTGGTTGAAATGCCTTGGATCACAATCTTCCATTTAGACTCCCAGCTGCTGTATGGTGTGCCTGAGTCTATTTGCAGACACAAACACAGGCTTGCACCATGTTGTGATAAAGCTTTTCTGGAATTTGTGACCTCCAGCTCCAGAAGTGGGCTTGGTAAGGTAAGGAGAGCAGCTCCCCCAGCTTGCCTGTAGAGAGGGAGCCAATAAACACCAAATGGTTCAGGATGCCTTCCTGCAGAGTGCAGGGCTCTGCATTTATGGGATATAATCACAGTGCAACATCATTCATGAACCATCATCGACCAAGGCAGACCTCCCACATCAGGAAGGCCCAGATGTCACAGAAATCAGCAACACAACTTGGGCAAAACAACACAGTGTAGAACCTCAGCACCTTTCTACGAGATCCACTTTGATTTATAAATCATTGCAATTGGATGGAACACCACTAAGGTGCATGTGTGAGCATATCTATAGCTATATTCCTGTAATCTTCTGGAGCATTACAGAAGGAACTTTACCCTTTATAATCTCCTGGGCTTAAAAGCCTTTTCAGTATCTGCAGGTATAATGAGCTTAGAAGGCTGAAATAGTCAATACTATTTATTTTTGGCTATTTCCTACACTGAAACAATTAATGAAGGTTTGCAAAACCTTTGTAGTCATATTGTTATGGACATGGAGTCCTGCTGGAGCTGATGCAGCAGTGCAGCTCGTGGGAGGGTAGGTGTGTATCCATGTAATGATACATAATCCACATTTCCTTGGTGGTAGGGAATATCCTATGGGATAATCAAAACTGTAACTGTGCATGATGCCAAATGATACCCGAACAATTTAGTGCTATTGCAGCACATCAGTACAAGGGTAGTAGATTTATGTGGTGTTGTGCATTGCTTTTTATCATTTTTAGATCTTTCCACATGAAATATGGCAGTAGTAACCCCATAGCCCTTTTCCTCGTACGGGGTGAAGGGAGGCTGTGCTCCCTTGGCATCCAGATTTTCAGGACTCCTCCTTCTGTCCCACTGAATTCCCTGTACCCTGAGGTCTGCTGTGGCATATAGGGCTGAGGAGGCAAATCAATGTAAGAAGACAGAGAGGTGACTTTGAAGAGGCTGTGCAGAGCTGGAGGAGCTCCAGGGCAGCCTTGTGCCACAGCTTTCACTAGGAGGTGAAATGTCTGTCCCAGGAGGGACAAACCCGGAGAGAGCGGGAAGTAAAGGCAGACAACCCCTCACTGGAATTTCAGTGAGGCCATGTCAGTGGTACTGTGGGCCTTAACAATGCCATACAAGCTTTGGATTAAGGATCAGCTCAGACCCAGGCACAGGCTGCCTGGGAAGTCGAGGGTGCCCCATCTCTGGAAGTACTCAAGGCCTGGTTGGATGGAGCTCTGAGCAGCCTGGGCAAGGTGGGGTGGGGGATTAGAACCAGATGACCTTTAAGGTCCCTTTCCATTCAGAACACTGCGATTTTACAGTTCTCTCCATGCAAGAATTACCACTGTGACAGACACAGTTTCACCCACAGAAGGCTTAAAAATCAGTACCCTTATTGCCACCATTTGTACGGGCTTTGGAGTGCACACTCACAGTACATTCACACACACTGCAAACACCTGGTGGTGGAGGATTTCACAAGTGAAGGCACAAATCTGGGGAAAATGCCAGAGGAGAAACATCTTTTTGAAGAAGCAGACAGCTCCAGGAAGCAGCAAATCTCTCCTCTGAGCTTTGAAGTGGGTAAAACATACCAGAAACATGTGAATATCCAGGGGCCAAGACTGCACCTGACTTGAAGAGGGATAAAGCACTAAGTATTGTATCCACAAAATGGATGCATTACTCCCTGCTAAGATGGATTTGCAATTTTTTTTTTTTTTTTCCTCATTCAAATCATCTGTCCTTTTAGGTGAAAGAAATCAGCACTAGGCTTTTTGGAATTGACCCATAATAGCAAAAATCCTACATAATATGGATTTTCTGACGATAATCACATCACTAATGAATGAGAACTTCTATACCATTTTGGAGAACTGCCACCATTAGGAAGTTAGTTTTCTTCAGAAGGAAGACTATTCACTGGGAAAGGAAACATCAAAGGCAATTATTTTGCCTAAATGATCATGACTGTTTCTTTTGACAAGCACTGTAGCAATTTCTGGCATGGTCTTTAAACCGAGTGAAGACCTAGCTGGAATATCACTGAATGTTTGGAGTTTGGAATAATTTTCTACCCTGAATTTTTATTTTAAACCACTAGTGGAATTGGAATAATAATGCTGTCTTGTTTCTTCCTGAAATGTACTAGCCAGGATCTCAGGGCTTCCCAGTGCCTTTCTTCTCCTATTACCACCTGGAGAAAACTTTGGAAGAGTTTATTTACTGCTAGGGGGAGAGTAATTTTCAGGCCCTTTTAACACAGAAATCTCTGCTTATTACAACCATGCAAAGTAATTAGCAAGTACTCCTGATGGGAGATCATTTGAGACTATCTCGTACCATCTGTACTAGAGACCTCATTAGCAGCAGTACATTTAGGAGTCTCATTAATTATGTGTATTTAAAACACACCACTGAAGAAGCAACAATACCTTTTAAAGCCCTACCTGACATTTCTCTGCCAGTAACACTCTCTTCTCACTGTAAAAATTGCGCTTAGGAAATGGCACAAGATTTGTATGAGCTTTTCAGGTAAATTCCCTCCATGTAAATTCACTGAAACACAATGACTCATGTTACCTTTTTACCTGGGGAACAGGAGCAGATCAATCTATCACCTACATCCAAGTGAACTTGAAACCTGGCTGCATTTGTGTCAAGCAGCCTTGGGCCTGCCTGGGCATCCCTGCGCTCCTGAATGTCCCCAGGAGGACAGAAGGGTGTAGGACAGCACAGAGAAATGGGTCCTTGAGTCTTCTGTGCACAAAAACAAGTGATGGCAGTGACAAGCAATGAAGCAATGTTGCTGCAAAGAAAATCTCAGCAGAAAATACTGTCAAAATAAGAATAACAATAGGTTTCTACAGTCAAACAAACTGAGATTCTGCAGAGTGACCACAAAACTGCGCCCACTGAGGTTTTCTTCTCCCAAAGTTTTTTCTGTTTCTCTCACCAGCTGTTTAGAGATGAACGCTTTGCTACAAGAAGCCAAGGGAGAAAGGCAACCTTCAGTGACTTGTACATTAGATGGAACCCAGAGCAGTCAAGTGCAACTGTGCATCTCAGCAGACATCTGCTCTGGGGCATGATAAACTTTTTGACTCTTTTTTCTTGACTAGAAGTGGGAAGAGGCAGGACAGATTCTGCTGTAGGAAGAGTTGCAGAGCAACCAACCACTTTGTCATTTGCTTCCCACCCTCTTCCTTCAGCTCAGGTTAGGTACACTTTCACTTCCCCAATCTCCGTGAAAGTGTACCTAACCACAGCAGCAATGACAAAACCAAGAATAAATAGAAACTCCTTCACACACAACTCTGTGAAATGATATAAAGCAAGCCAAAGCTTTAGAGGACAGAAAAGAACAAGGCCAGAATAAAAAGCAGATGGGAATGCAGTTAATAGAGAGGAATATGTTTCTGATATGGAAAGGCAGCCTTGCTAAATTTTTGGTCAAACATATCTGCACTTTCAATAGAAAACAGAGTTAGGGTGTGAACTCTGAGGCAATGTCTCATAAGAAAACATATTTTGCTTAGGTAGTTCCCAAGGGTTATTTACTTGAATGATCAATGCTGATCACTGATCATTCTCTGCAGTTGCTTCTACGCCTCTAACATTGCCCAAAAGAAATGTTTGTATTAATATATCCAAGTTTTAATTTCCATTAAGGAAACAATAAATCATGTCATAGGTTTCTGAATTCATATGCACAGAAAGGAATTACTTTTCTGGGACAGGACTATTTTCTATTTCTCCCCCTGTACATGCATGTCTGTCCAGTTCCTGTGAGTGTGGAGCTCAAAAGCATTGTTTGTTGCCTAATCTTATGCTTCTGTGTTCTTCCAGAGCCATGTCAGCATGTGGACATTTGATTGCCCCATCTTCCACTCTTCTCCATAAAGGTCTGAGATTCCTTGGTTATGGATGACAGTTTAGAAAGATGACTCCTAAACCCCATATGGATTTATAATTAATCATTCAATCAGCCTTTTGAAATACTTCAAGTTACCAAAGTTATTTTCCCACACATTTCTTTGCCTCCTCTTTCATAATTGGGGTGGGAAGGAGGAAAGGGAGGAAGGCACAGAATGAAATTTCACTTCACTTCTGTGTGAGCCATGCAAGTGGAAAGGCTGGTACTGGAGACTCCTTCCTCTCTATTGCCTTCACACACATAAGGGCCAGGCTTGGCACCTAAAGCAGAATCAATCACGGTAACAATTTATGGAAAAACATGATGAAATGAGAACCTTAAATCTGACAGGCCCTGATGCCTGAAATTAATTAAAATATATTTTAGTTCATGCAATATCATGCACCAGACTTCTCTGCCTTTCTTAAAAAAATAAAAGCAAACCAAAAAAACCCCAGACCAAAAAACCCACGCAGCTCCCCATCAGCCGGAGAAAAAGATGCTTTATATCTTTGGGCCTTGGTTCCAGGCACCAGCACATTCCAAATTCTACTGGCTTTTTGGCCCATGGTATATGGATTAAAACCTTGTTTTTAAATCTGGGAGCAAAATGGACAAAGAGAAATCCAAGAAGAAATTGAGCAAAACATGACATGGAAGTGAAATCTTGTTTTCCACATATAGGGCCAAATGTGAAGTCAGTGGAGTAGCTTTGAACTTACAGTGGTGGAGCTGAAGGCAGGATTTGGCCCTTGGAGCTGTGGATTACGAGGTTTGGAAGAGAATTCCGGTCACTCCATTGCAGCTTGGCTCTGACAAAATATGACTTCTGGACTTTGTCCCAGCAAGACGGGAATTATTTCAAACAATAATCGTTTTGTTTGCATACCTTAGGATTTCACTCAGTTATAAATACATATTTTAAATTAAATTTCCCTTGGAAAACAATGATTAAAGGAACAAATTATTCGTTAAACTTAGGGTATTCTTGGTGAAATCTAGAACTCAGGGTGGGGTCTATTGAGCCCAAACCACTGCTTAATTTTTGCCATGACCACAACAATAGGATGTTCAGTCTCAAGCAGAGAATAACTTGGCCTCATGGTTTCCTTTGCCTTTCCTGTAACAAGGCGAAAAATTCACAGGCAGCAATGGCACAGTTTGTTGTTTTTCTCTCTCTCCCCACTCAGTGAGGACAGACAAACCGTGGCTTTCAAAACACTTCAGCTGTGGACCACACACAGCCTGAGGTTAACGCTGTTATTGTTGCTTTGTCAGGCCTTTCTTGTCTGCTCTGCCAAATGAATTGCTTGTTCCTTTATTAAATAGGATTTTCTTCCAGTAGCTATCTCCCTTAATCTCAAAATGATCTCCTTCCCTAGTGAAGAAAGATCAGCTGTGTACTCTTCTCCCTTAGTGAAATGGCAGAGACAAGATTCCACCAAGGGATGTTATCGAATGTTTCCTGAACCTCTTACAGAAAAGATAAATAACAACAACAGCAAAAAGCAAAACCCCATATTTTTCCTCTCTTTTGGGCTGGAGAGTAAGCGTATGGTACTCAGATTGAACTCTGGTTCCCTCAACTTCTTTAACTGACCCTTCAGAAAATAAAGCCTGACTTTTTTTTTTTTTGCAAAATACTGAATTTTCTCTTAGATTAATACCTATCTATGAGATATAAGAACTGTCTAGAAAACTTCTGCTTTCTGGGATTTTTCAAGGGATGAAAAGGATGGTTATCTAAAAGAAAGGTTTCTAACTGCGTGGGCAGAGCACCTGTCACTTAATGTATCATTGGTCATTGTCAGCATTTCAAAGACTTCAGAAGATTCCCTTAAATATCTACAGGACTATCATTATCTTCCTTTGTTCAGTTTTCAGTTTGCTTCTCCTGTGTTCCTATTGCCTTTCCTCATTTTCCTAGGATTGAGAGGAGAAGTCCAGAGTCCAACTTTCACTTTTTATTCTCTGTGCAGTAAATTTTCTTCTGGTGCAGTCTTTTTTTTTTAACCTTTCCCTTTAACTTCCTCTTTTCTGTCACCAGTTATCCTAATTGCTCATTAACCCCTCACTTAGTAGCTCTGCCCAGAAGAACTGTGTTAATAAATGTGCAGTCATGGTCTAATCAGATTTAGATGTGATTTCTTCCCTTTGTTGACTGGCAGGTGACAGTTAAATCTTTCCTTTCAGGCTTACTCAAGGAGGTGGAAAATATTTTGATTTTTTAATCCTGGATTTGTGTTATATGAAAAAGACAATACTCTCTTTTTTTAAAAAGGGTTTGCCATATGAAAGCATGGTGTATGTCCAAGAAAGATTATTTTTGCTGGGTTTTTTCCCCCAGAAAGCACAACCAACATGCCAAATCTGGAAGGATATGCTCAGATCACAGCCAAACTAAGTGGATTAATCTGTTTATTCCAGTTAGTGATGCTGTACTCTGAAGCCTGCTCTGTTCTGGGCAGAGGGAAAGCAACTGTTGCCTTCTGGAGGCTGACCTGGAACAGAGACTAGGCAGAGCAAGAGGATAAAGTAGGGATTTACTAAAAGGTCTCAATGGGTTCATCTGGGACACACAAGAGTCCAGGCAGACCACACCCAAGATGCCCCAAAATGGTCACAAAATGGGCACCTGATCACAAGGTCCCACACTTTTATAAGTTCTGGTCCATCANACAGCTGTGGAGTGAACCTGCTGGCTCCACAGCAAGGGCCACACCCCAGTCCACCCTCTCCTTGCTCCTGTACCACCTCTTGTAATAATAACACCTCATGTTATTCCCAGAGCATGAGTATTTCTTGGCCGTGCTGGTTTGGGGGGCAGAGGGAGAGACAACCCCTTGTGGATGGAGGGCAATTCAAGGGATGGAGATGGGCAATCCAGCACCTCTGCTCCTGCATCAGAGCAAACATTCCCAGACTGAGCCACAAGGGAACAGCAAGGGAGGTTCACATCTCTGCTTCTGCACTGGAGAAAGCAGGCATAGGCAGGGCCCACAGAGACACAGGAATGTTTTTTGGCTTGCCTAAAACAGAGGTCACTCAGCACCTTCTACTAGAAACCCATGAAAAAAAACCCCTTGGGTTAAAACCCATGAAAATAGCCAGAGGAAGATTTTTGATGATTCTGAGTAATAGGCAGCATTTCAAACATGTATGATTCAAAGGATACAATACTCCAGATAAGGTCTGTGTTTAAATAGCAAAACTCAGCATAACACACATGCAAAAAAAGCTGTTAAAAACTGACATCTGTGTTTTCCACGGGTATGTGGCTACACACTATGTTAAAATCAGTTTTCCAGAGAGAAAATGAACAGGGAAATGTGAGCTTCTACTGTTAAAGTTTCCCAAGTGGTCAAATCAACTGGCTGTCATGCTGAGGGGATGATGCTTCCTCAAGTAGCATCCAGCTGAAGAGCACCTAGAGGAATTGTCCCTTCTCTCCATTGTGGGAGTACACACTGCTGAAGCAAAGGGATCTTACACAGTGGGACATATAAAGTCCTTTTTTCCCCCCACTGGGACAAAACAAACCAAAGCACGCTCCTAAGAACAAAATAATCTATGTGTGTCACTGGGTAATGAGAATCTCCTCCTGCAAGACTAATGCATGACAAATTGCAGTGGGCAAGGCACACAGCCAGGCTGCAGGCTGTGCTGTAAGTGCTGAACCAAACATGTGGGGAAGGAAATTTTGGGGCCATCTGCACCAAAATATGGACTCTTCTGAACTTCTGCAAGCAAATAATTAATGCCATAGTATTCAGTATGAGGTTTCTGTATGAGGGAAGCTGATATTTATAGATGTTCTATGTATAGATGTACAGATGTAGAACAGCAGACTTGCATGGAATATGTGAGAGTTTCTTCTTCTCAATTAGCTGATATGCAGAGGAGCACCAGGAGAACAACAGAGCAGAGAAGAGAGCTTGTTTTTGTCACATCTAACTGGAAAACACAGTATATTTCTGCCAAGAACTCACTTAGTGTTGAAATCCTACTGGAGAATTGGAGACACTGCAGAGATGTCACTTTGATGGCCTCAGTAGAAACATTTATAGTATGGGAGGTCAGAAGAAAAAAGTCTGGATCTGGAGGGCAGGCCCCTGCTCCTTGAAGGAGGAATGAAGTTGTGAGGACTTTGAGCCTGCCATTTCCTGATGGAAACTGCACACTGGATCACAAGGACAGCTCATGGCTGCTCAATCCCCAAGAGGAGCACCTCTGCACCCAGCCTCAAGAGCCTCCAAATAGGATCTTCTCTTCTGAAAAGGGAGACTGGAAAAGCACCAGGCAGAGGGAACATACCAGAAAGTTTGCTGTGAGCAGTAGACAAAAACTGATCTCTTCTGGACCTGTGCAGATGTGTAGGTGTCTGGGGACTGGTGAACTTGCAGGATGAGAGGAGATGCTCTCCCTGAGGAGAAATGAGCAGAGGATTTGGAACAACTGCATGAAATCTTTGATACTGTGTGCAAATTTCTGTTCAGCGAGAGATCTGTATGCAGGATGAGATGAAGTGAAGTGAAGTGAAGTGAAGTGAAGTGAAGTGAAGTGAAGTGAAGTGAAGTGAAGTGAAGAGAACCCAAACTGCCATCCCTGAGTATGAGCAAATGACTGCTATAGAACAACAAATATATCACCAAAAAGGGCAGGGAGGGGTCTGAAGCAAGTTTCTATTCAGCACTGTCCTCAGAAAACACAATCTCCATGAGTCTCCCTGAGCTCATCCCTTCTCTGCCATCAGCAGCTGACAAGGGGACAAGTTATGACATTAAAATATCATACTCTTCTTTTTGTCAGTCACTGGCACAACACAACAAATATTTGAGTCAATAAAATCAGATAACGAGGAGCTATCTCTGAATCCAGCAAAACCAAAATTCAAATGAGTTATTCTAAATAAAAGTAGAAGGCAAGCAAAAAGTCACTATCAATAGCAGATTCAGCTGGCTCGGAATCATATATGGCCAGACAAAGATGATGTTCCACAGAAACTGGGGAAAAACAACGTGTTCAGCTTGTTCCCCTTACAAAAATTAGAGTTAAAATAAAAACATGACATCACAAAATCTCTGTCAAAAGGCTTGCTTTTTCCACAGGGCCTGAATGTGAATTACAAGAAGCTAATACTGTTGAAAGGAAGAAAATTGGGTAATATAAAATGTGGTGCTGACAAAAATCCTTGTGTCCCTTTTGGTTAGTAAAATAAAGAACATTAATATTAGCAACAGTGCTAGAAAAAGTAAACCATTTCCAAATCTGAGCAGCCACAGATGTATACTTTGGTTGTTTTAGATATGGCAATGGCAATAACTATAAAAAATCTATCATAGCAAGGTGGGAGGGGACAGCCAGAGGAGAAGTGAAAGCAGTTTGTTTGATAATGCTTATAATCAGAAATCTTTGTGCAGCTGACATAGCAGAGTACTAGAGAAGGGCATAAGGGAAGTCTGGGGGATACGAAAGGAAAAACAAGCACTTAGGGAATACATATCTGAATGTAGAGAATATGAATTACCAGTTATTAGACAATAAGGTACTATGCTATTGATGCATTGTTTTAGCTTTCATATTTCCAGATTCTGTACTGCATTAGCATATAATTCTGAACTTCATATAAAGTGTTAGCAAGTTCTCCTCCCAGTTTAGTCAGACAGAACAATCCTTCTCCAGCCCAAGGACACTGTTGCAGCTTTGGGCCCAAAAAGAGCAAACAGCAGCGAATTGAGGGGAGCAATCTGGGAAGATGGGACTGCATAACCTGGAGCTGTAGTTGGACCTTTAAGCCCAATCTGGAAATGGACCAGAACTTATAAAAGTGTGAAAACTCGTGACACGCTGTCTGTCTTGGGTGTAGCCTCAGCCAGGCTCTGGCACTGCCCAAGGTGTATCCTTTGAAGGCCTTTTGATAAATCCCTGCATTATTCCTTTGACACTGCCTAGCCTCTGTTCCAGGGAGCCTCTCAAGGCATCATTATCACAATATTTTATCTCCAGACCCATCTCAGGTTGATATCTAAGCAAGGGTCATTCCATAAAGAGAAGCAAGGGGGTAAGTGCTGTCAAATTTACATTCAGTAGCCTAAATTATTTTTTATGATTTTAAAAACATTTTCATTCCCATCCCTCCTTTAGTAGCCATTTAATCTAATGAAGCTTGCCTGACAATATGTTAGCATCCATTTACATGGATGGTCTTGTAGGAGAGTCATTCTGTAGTCAGGTAACTGTGGGGTATCTCAAAATCTGCCTAAGAAAATTGAGCCTATGTAAGTGTTTATATTCTTAGTGGATAAAAGCTCTTGGCAACCAGCAGGCAAAGGGAAGTGTTCTGGCTGTAAACATTCATGAGGCCAGCATTTTTTAATTTCTCACTTCTTAAGAGATATTTTCCAAAGGACTAAGTACATGTATTGCAAGCAGTGGAATGCAGCTTAAAATGCAGTGTTGCAATAAGTATCTATATAGTCTGGGAAAACAGGTCATGTTTTTAGACTTATTAGCAAAAACTATATTAATTAACCCATTTTTAAATACTGTTTAGCCTCATGCATGAATAATGACAGGAACAAATTTAAAATAATTAGTCTTACGAATAGCTAACATATTTTCTAAATGCTTGACTGTAAGGGGAGATGAATTTTTCTTTAAAACTGCTAAGTACATGTCATAAAAATATGGAATTTTTAATCTGAAAGACAAAACAGATAAGCCAGGTTACAATGAAGGAGTAATTTGGAAAATTCCAGGTTTATTTGTGTTTCTCCCTCCTCCCTTCCTTTGGCTGATGGTGGTCTGCAATGCTCTGAGCCCCTATCTCCTGCTGATGCAAATACAGTGGGGACTGACTCCTCCCGTCCTGGCAGGGAATCCACCTCAAAGGGCTTCTTCCAGTTTGCACCTTGCAGAACTGGCTTTGTCACTGTTGAAAGAAGAGTTTAACGCAAGGCAAAATCCCAAATGAAATAAAAAACTAATGCTTGTGATTAAGAAAGCTCGGCATAGCATTTGCTGTGCAGGAATATAATCAGTACATCAAACACATCTGGAAGGTGCCTCAGTTTGTCCAGGAGGAGACACTGGAATGTGCATGTGGACTAGGCTGGGCCATTATAAACTTGAAAAATGTAGGTCAGGCGCATTGCAAATCTGTTATCACATCTTTTTTTCCAGAAACAAGATGAGAACATTTAAAAAATAAAAGCTAAACAAATCCTTTGGGTCAATGATTGAGGTTACACCGCAGCTGAATTTTGACTCCAAGATCAAAGTCCATAATTTACAGTAAATGATCTTTTATTTATGTAGTGAGGTGTTGATCAGCATTTCACATCAGATGTCTTTATCAGCAGTTTCTTATTTTCCTTAATCCTCTCCTTTCTGCACTGCACCAGAAGAAATCACTTTCTTGAAAAATCTGCTGCTTTCTCTGAGTGTCACATAGGTTGAAAGTAGAAGCATGGTGAATGATCCTGGTCACTGATGCTGTGGCAGTGTCTAGGAATGGAGGCTCTTAGGTAGAAACTTGTCATGGTATTTCCATGGATCATTGCCAAACCATGAGTTTGTGGTTCCTTGAGCGGGACTCTTCTTGCTGTCTGCAGCCAGGCCCACTCCCAGCAGATTAAAGTCCTTTGTTTCCCAGAGCACAGATGGTAATTTTCTTCCTAGCACTCATCTCTGAAGATGTTAGGCAGATGGGAATGGACCTTTTAGGTATCTTTTGATTATTATATTACAGTTGTATGATTCTAGCCTGCTTCCTGCTCTCCAGTGGGTTTGCCAAGGGGTGGGGAATTTAGACAGACTACAGACCTGTGAGACAGAGAGACACTTCCCTGGTCCTCCTGTTCATGGCACAGCTCTTTGGGTCTCTCATCCCAGCCTTGTCAAGCTTGGATATTCCCTTCAGCACCACCTCTCAGAGCAGAAGCCCTAAGAGTGACAATGCTGGTTCCTGTCCAGCATCTAAGAGAGATGTGGGTGACAACAGCCCCTGAGAAATGTCAGTTCCCCAGAGCAGATTTTTGAGGCCGAAGTCACCAAAAATCAATATGTTTTTTGCAAATGGAAGGAACCAGTTTCTTCTCAGGCACCAACCAGTACCACCTAAGTGTTCTGAGACAAGAGGTTATGTGCCCTCAAATTTCTGCAGGCTCCAGAAAAGCAGGAATTAGAGGTGTGCAAGCCTAATTCCTCATGTTCCCAACCAAAATCTTGACTTTCTTGTTGTGCAGAAATGTATAATGAGGTGTAATTTGAGTTTAGTGAAAATTTTGTGTGTTGATAGCTTTTATCCTGCATCTTTCCTTTTCCCCCCGATGGTAAACATTGCAGTAATAATTATAGCAGCAGAGTGGATATTAGTCTTGTCTGCAAAGGCTTCAAGTACTGAAAAATATACCTGAGACATTAGGAAGTAAAAGAGGGTGTAGTCTATTTTAAGAGGCAGTTATCCAGTTCCAGGTGGTTGGAGGGCAAGATCAGAGCAGTCATTCATGATGTGGGTGGTCTGGACCGAGAGCTGAACTCTGTGTGAGAGAGTGGACTGCACAGCAGGAGAAAGAAAGCTTGTACTGATTGCTTTTTTACTTTATTCCTTTAAGTAGAAGTTATTAATGGAATAAGTGCAAAGGAAAGGTTGCTGTTAGAGCTGGCAGTGCATAGTTTAAAATTACTAAAAGTATTTAAGACAACCTTGGGAGAACAAAACACAGAGGAGAATAATTTCCAAATTAGAAGTAGCTGTGGGGTAGGCACTCAGCTCTGAAACAATTTTGAATTCTAGAAAATCTGGATTCAAATCTATTGAGCCATGGCAAGCCATATGTCTTGTTTAAAATCTTTATTTTACATCCCCAGGGGCTTTCCTGTGCTTGTTTCATTTATAGAGCACAAGGGATTATTTAGGAGAGGCAGGGTAGGCATCTTCCTCTGGTGATGGCATAACAAGACCCCCACCATAAAATGGGTGTTGGGAGTGCTGCAGTGGTGTCATTAGGCAAAATCAACTTTCTGGCTAATAAGTATGTGTTCCAATCCATTACTCATAGGCAAAATATTCCATAATCATATTACAGGTTATAAGCAAAGTTTTTCAAACACATTTCAGTCTGGATAGTACTTTTCTGTCAATCAGAGAGGAAATGCTTTTTTTTTTTTTTTGCTTTAATTTAGAAGGTAATAATGGTTGTACTTTTGCTCTGCATGAAACATTTATACTTGAGTTTGTGATGCACCAGAGATGGGAGCAGGTGCATGGCTTCTGCAGCACTGCTGGGAAACTGCACCAAAGCCCCTGTGAAAATCACTGAAAAAAGACCTATTTTTAGTGCCACCAATGCCATGAATGGCAAAACAGAGTTAGAAAACAAATAGAGAAAATGAAGAAAAAGTATTCTAGAGCAGCTTGATTGGAGCACATGAATAAGAAAACATTTTACATGTAATACATGCTTTCAAAGTCAGCTATAATCAGTCTAAAAGGTTTAACTAACTGAAAGCAAGTTTAAGGTTTGAATTTTGTTTAGAAACACAGAAAGCAATGCTATCTAAATTTCTGGGGGAAACGTACTTTCAAGTATGTTATATCTAGCATTCTTAATTTTTTTAATGAACTATTTCCAAACAAAATTATAGAAGGATCAAGGAGCATGTGGAGTCTCCATCTTTGAAGATACCAGCTCCACACAGCCCCTTGCTCACCTCTCCTCGGGTGGGACAGGGTGGAATGGGAAGGGAAAAGTGAGAAAACCTGTGTTTTGTGATAAAGACAACCAGGTAAAGCAAAAGCTGTGTGTGTCAGCTAGAGCAAAAATAAGGAATTCATTAACCACTTCCTGTGGACAGGCAGGTATGCAGCCACCGCTGGGAAAGCAGGGCTCTGTCACATGCAATCGTTACTTGGGAAGGCAAGCACCTTATCCCCAAAGCTCTCCCTTGCTCTTCCTTTCCCCTAGGTTTTATTGTTGGGCACATCAGGTGTCCCAGCTGTGTCCCCTCCAAGCTCCCAGTGCCCCGCAGGCACTGGTGGGGCAGCAGGAGGAACAGAAACCCTCAAGGCTCAGTGCCAGCTCCGCTCAGGGAGAGCTGGAACACGGGTGTGGGGATCAGCACTGTTTGGGTCACAAACCCAAGAGAGAGCACCCTGCAAGCTGCCACAAAGAGGATTAACTCCACCCCAGGCAATCCAGTGTGTTGGTTCTTCTCATGATTGCAGTGCTTCTCTTCCTCAACTATCTCCTAATGTCATTTTACATTCAGTCAGCAAAACCAGTATTTTAGAGTTATTCCAGCATTTTCATTTTGCTTAAACAGCAATTCCAGTGAGCTAGTTGTGTAATTTTTTTTTTGAGTGATTTCTTTCAATGAATTGGATATATGCAGCAGCTCTGCAGTTGTAAAAGTCTCTGCCAAAAGAAACCCCAAAGCTGACTGGCGTCACACGTCACAGCTCCAGCAAGAGCAGCTCTCAGCTACTGGTTCATTTCCATTCACCAGCACATCCCTGTAAATCAGGAGCCAGTTATCTCGGATTCAAAAGGTGTAAGTGGGAGCTGAAACTGGGTTTAGGGTGGCTCCTTCCAACCTGACCCATCCTGTGATTCTGTTCCTTGTTGTGCTAACTAGAAGTGGCATTGCTTTAAAAAAACCCCAAAAATAAAGGAAAGAAAATGAGAAGGCACTCAAGGGAAAACAGAGAAAAGGTAATTGGGACAGACAAGGGAAAACCAAATATTAACACAAGAGAATATTTAGCTATAGTTTGTTGCAGTGGAGGTCTCTTGGATGGCTGAAGGCAATTGGAACACTCCAAAGAGAAAAGCCTGGTGATTGCAGCTTCCTCCCGTGGTTTATTGCCTGATATATAATGTCCTGAATACATTAGATATTACAGGCTCATTCTTCACAAATGTGCTTTAATGGAACCAAGGGTCAAGGGCAAAATGAATGCTGAAGAGAAGGAAAGGCCTAAGAGTGTGTGGAAGGAGGGAAATGGTTATTTCTGTTTTATCTTAGGTCAAAATGTTGCTGTGTATCTGTACATGCACAGTTTTGCACAGTACAGGATTTCTGGGTTATTATAAAGCTCCATGAAAAAATTCCAGATATGCCAGGTAAACACTAAACAACAGTTTTAAACTAACAAAATAAAACAAAAGGAAAAAAGATGCTAAAAGGTGCAATTCATCCCTCTTGAGAGAATGCTGCAATACTTAGCCACAGCAAGAAGGAACTTAAGCATACAATGGAAGCTTTATCCCAAGCTATTTCATTTTATGTTGTCAATTTAATTCAGATTTTTAATTTACCTTTCTGAAGATCCTGAGAAGACTGTATGTAGAATAGTTAGCAAGAAACTTCTTGCAATTGGAACTTTATGAGATGTCAGAGAAGTGAATGTGGCGAAGACTTCAGAGATCACTGGGGTCTCCAGCTGAGTCACTGAAAAAAGTGAGTAAATACTATGGGAACCCCTAAGTCCCCTTAGAGGCTTTGTGCACATTTCTAACTTGTTCTTCATGCAAAAGGAGCTCAATGAAAAAAATTCCATATTTATGAAATCTGAATTCACTTCAGAATATTTTAATAACAATAATAGCTTGATTAAGATCTAAGTGAAAATATGAAGCTCTAAAATGAGTTATTTTAATAGGACATAATTTTCCCTTTTGAAGCTGTGCCTAGAAAGGAGTTAATCCTCATGGACTAAAGAACACAACATGCATAGGAAAGGCCTTTTGAATGATTGTTCATTTCTGCAATGTTAATGACACACAAGCAATTGTGCAGGGCCCACCCACACAATGAAGACAGCAAATATCAAACTCACTCAAACCCAGGTATTGCCAAAAATTGGATTGCCTATACAACTGCTGTTCATCCCCCTTCCATGCAGGCTTTGGGGTAAATTCTTTAGTTTTATGGCTATAAATTATTCTTTTACAGCAGAGTCGGCCATTTAGACCAAAACTGCCTCTTCAGGGAGCTCAATAACTGTAAGATATTTGGTCTTCCCAATTTTGCCAGTGTCTTGCCTATTATCCACCACCTGAAGCCTACACAGAACCTCTGATTCCTGCATGTGAAAGGAAGCTGCAGGTAGGATAACAATCATGCCCCTGAGGAAGGTACCATAACACACACAACACAGGAGGACTAAATTAGGGAGGTTCACAACAACCCCAAGAGTTTTTGAGCAGTTCAGCACTTCCTAAATATATTTCTTTGAATGATATATTTTCTGGATGTTATTTCCTTGTTTTTTTTCTTTTTGTCTGAAGACTCAGTCTCAAGCCAGCATCAAGAACAGGAATTCTGATGTGCACTGCCCACATAGAATTGAACAAGTATATTAATAACAGGAGAAGATTTATGATGAGGGTTATCCTTTCCACATACATCCTGTGTAATAGTGATGAAGTAGAAGAAATTGCCAAGCATCATCAGCCCCAATCTCTCTACCCACATCCCTTGAGAAGATGTGTGTTCACATAGGTCCAAGCTGTCTAAATGCTGTTCCTTGGGTCTGATCTGGGATCATAGCTTCCCAAAAGACCTAAGCTGAACCAAAATTTCACAGCCACTGAAAAGAAGAACTTGCTTTCTCCGCCATCTCCATCCCTTTTCCTCCATCTTTCTGCTTGCACAATGCAATTTGTTTTTCCATACATTTTTGGATTTCAGGCAATGACTTGTGCGAGGCATATTATCTCATCATTGTTGTCACAAAAGCTCGTATTTATAGGGAATTATTCCTTGGCCACCTCTGAAGGAAATGATCTAATTACAGACTAATACAGTAGGATCATTATTATGTTAGCTGCCCAAGTCTTCTCAATATAAAACCCCTTTTTGTATTGTCTGTAATTTGGCAGTTTTAACTCTGTGACAGATTTCTTTCATCCCATGAGGCTTCTTCAGTCTTTTTTTTTCTTAAATAAAATTAGCTGCCAAAACCTATGCTAGTTTCCAAGAATTCAGCTGAAAAGAGAGATGCTGTTTTCCTGACACTAAATCTTCCATAGGAAAAAGCTGGCCCACACATGGCTTTGAGTAGGGAGTAGCAATTTGGTGTGCAGGGAGAATTAAGGGATTGTTGTTTGAAAATCAAAAGCAAAAATGTGAAGCAAAAAAACCCCAGTAGTTTGCACATGTTCAGTAGAGACTGTCCAGAACTTTGTAACATCACTTTTCAGAGATCTTGCCTGCAATGAGCACTCTTGACTTCCCAAGGTCTTCTGTGGCAGGAAGGTTTCTAGCCCAAAACCATGAATAATTGCTCCTTCAGTTTGGGTTGTATGTATATGCAGCAGATTTAAAGTCTCGAGCCTGCTGATAAATCCTGCTGCTGTTGAATTTTACTTGTTTGCACTTTTCACAAGCTTGAGAGACTTGGCATAAAAACTCTCCTTTAAAAAAACCTCAACAGTATAAAACCTATGCAAAGTGAGTATTATTATCCCATTATACAGATTTGCATCTCAGATATGTGATGTTTAAAGCCAAATATATCCACTGGTTTTTGGGTATCCAGCCAAGAAGCAAAATTTAATCTTTCATTTTATTTTTTAATTTTTCTGAGCAAATGGCTTGACACACCTGTAGCTGTGTGTTCTCTGATTCATGCAAACCTGTTCCAGGTCTCAAAGAATAGGGAATGTACAAGATAAAGGCTACCTATGAATACCATGGCCAAAAAAAATGTGACCACCCACAGCCCTTATCTGACCTTGCATTACATGGAGGACTGTAGCTAGGAGGGGGAAGGGACCAAGGACTGACAGTAAAATCCTTTTAGCACAGTATTTCTATAAAGTTACCCACCAAGATTAAATGACACAAATAGGCATATTCCTTTTCTGAAAAGTCTTTGGTCAGACCTATTTCAATATCAGCTTGGTCTTCCTGAGATTTTCTCTTGTTTGTTTGCATGAACAAAAATACTGTGAAATGATTAGCATATCTTATCTTGAAAAAGTATAACCACTGCACAGTAATTAGGGCAGATATTTGTATAGCAAAGATGTTATATAGATACAAAGATGATAATGATTTCATTAGATCAAACCATTAATTGTGAGATATTATAGAACAATTCGTACCTTTTATTTTGGAAGTCTAGCTACAGAGATCACTATAACACTGGGAACTTGGGCACTGGAAAAAGTTGATGACAACTACATGTAATGTTAATCACATGGTATTAAAAAACAAACAGAAGAAATAAAACACAATATTTTCTTTAAAACTGTTGAGACAGTATGACAAGTACACAGAACCACTTGCAATTAGGACAAACACAACATCCTCTGAGTGCTGCTGTGCTTACAGCTCTTGCAAATAGCACAGAGTTGTGCTTTTATCAAGTGTGCTTAGACCTTTTTCTCCTAGTGAGTGATTCTATGTGTAGTAGTTGGGAGCAAAACAAGACTAAGTTAAATACACCCTGACTGTCTTAAGTCAGAATTTCCTTGTATTTACGGATTTATATTAAATCCCTAAGGTTATTTTAAAATTGTTTTCAGTGTTATTTTATCATTAATCTTATTATCATCCAAAAAACTGGCTGCAAATGATTGCTTTGAGGATTGGCAAACACATTAGTACAGCTTGAAACAATTTATTGAAAACATGTTGCTTACTTAAGAGAACATGCTGTCTTTAAATCCTGTTGGTAAGAAATGTTCATTTCTTGGACTTCTATTCTATTTATGGGCTCTGAAGACAGGGGAAATACATTTTAAAGTGCACCTAAAGGTTGCATATGTTTTCAGGATCACCTTATTTTAATCTCAAGGGATCTTCCTTGTCCATTAGGCTCTGCAGTCCACAGCACACAAGCCAAGGTAACACGCCTTTGCAAAGTATTTTATCTCTTCTCCAAAGGAGAAACATGTAACCAACCCTGTTGTAAACTGATGAACTACAGTTTAAAAATGAGAAGATTTTAGTTTTGGATCAACAGAGCAATCAATATTAGCCAAGTATATTTTTGTGAACGTAGTACGTGCAAGAAACATGGATTCATGGAAATGCATTTCCTTAATTTTCACCCTGATATCTCTGAATCCCTATAACACTTCAGTCATTTGTATATTTACACAACTCCCTAAGATGAGATGTCTACTAACATGAAATACCTGTGCTATTTTATAGCTGGTTGAAGGAGGTACAGCCTGAGTTACACAGAGCATAGCAAGAAAAACAAAATTATGAACCCCCCAAAAGGTCGGTCCCAGTGAAATTTCCTCTTTCCTATGGGTAATGGAAGCTCCAGGGGCTGGATCTGGATCATGCCATTACAAGCATGAGAGCTCTGTGCTCTCCCACAGCATGCTGGATGCTCTCCTCCCCTCCCTGGGCTCATGGTGGGTGTCCTGCCAGCAGGACCTGGGGGAACAGCCTAGGACTTCCCCTGATAACCAGCTAAGGCAGCAAAACAAAACACTTTGTCTACTCCAGGTTTTTTGAAAAATAAATGTTCACTTTCCAGAAAACAGCTTATTTCAGATGCCATTTTTAATTGAGATCTAATCCTCACTAATTCATATTGCCCTTTATGAAGGTTTTGAGACAGTTATGTGATTTTCTTCTGCAGCTCTAAATCCTGATACTTCTGCCATCTGTGCAATCAGCAAACATAGAGGTTTTTCACCCCTTTCTACTTTCCTGGTCTTCCACTGATCAAGTACCTCTTGATCTTCTGCCTTTTCCTAGAACACAAAAGCCCAGAGTTTTTCACTATGAATGGTTTCTTATCCTTTCTTTAACTTAGGAAGGGGAAGACAGAATAAAAAAATCTGTGGTTTTCAGTGTGTGCAAAAATTCCAAGCTTTTAACAGAAGTTCAGCCTCCAGCACATCTTCTAGCAGGATGGAAGAAATCTATTGACTTTCATTGGGAAAATTTTGCTATAGCACTTTCAGGTCAAATTAAAAAATAATAAAAAAAAAAGTAATATCAATTTCTGTATATTCATCTACTTGGTTAGATATGAAGTTCTGCCTGTCTGTCTGCACTCAAATTTGGTACAGGAACAAATACAAATCCTTTCTCCTGATTGAAGAGAAGAGGAAGCTGGCTCACTCAGAAGCTCAGCTAGAATCCCACACTTACGGCTTGCTTTCCCATTTGGTCCCTTGTTTTAAATTAACAAAGGCAGGATCCAAAAGCCCAGCAGCCCAAGTTGACTCTCCTATATGAATACATATTTTTTAATATTCATTTTTAAATGAGGAGAGTGACATAAGTGCTTAGGCATTCAGAACAGCTTCCTTTTAAAATTAAATATAGCTGTCTTGTAAAAAATTGAACTTTGGAAACATGATAGACAGAAAGATTCCCCCAGCCACAAATATGCATAACTTACAATCACAGCCAGACTTCAAAGCTCCTGCCTTTACACCCACACCAGGGTCTTTTTTTATTGCAATTCTTTTCCAAATAATTAATTACCTGCTAAGTGGTAAATAAGCAATTTACTCTTTCCCCTTTATCCTTCATGAGGCAGCTGACATAATGTTGAGAGCATAATGTTGCTGCTTAACCAACAGCAACAAAGTTTTGGCCAGGCCCTTCCATCCCAGTTTCCCAGGGATAAGAGGTGTGCGCAACGCCTTCTCTCCTGTTTCATCGGAACGTTGGCCATGCTCTACTCAAGATCTGACTCAGCATCTCCTGCCAAGAAACTGTTTCTTGCTTAGATTGATCACAGAGAGTTTAGCCATGCTTTTGTCAGTCTGTGCCTCCAGAAAGAGCTGGGATTTTGTACAGAAACTCCGCAGCGCCACTTGCGCTTCTGTGTCACCCGTGGGTCCCCAGCAGGACCCAAGCGCCTGGATGCTTGTTTGCCTGAGTGCTTGAAAATGAACGCCAGCATTTTGGAGCTTTATTTGTGCTCTGCTGGAGTCTCCTTTCCCCCGTGCCGAGCAGCATGCCTCTTTCCAGAGCTCTTGCCAAGGGAGGGGGCCGTGCTGTCCCCGCCGGTCACCGAGCGCCAAAGCCACGCCAAGGGAAACGCTGAGAGAGCCACAGATCATGCACAGCAGGCACATCCACCCAGGCAGGTAAGAGCTTCCTCAGGGACAACACCAGATTGGTATTTCTGGCACTTTTTCCTCCCCCTAGACTCCTCTGTTAAACTTCTCATTTGAAAAGGATCCAAAAAACTGTTATGGAAACCTAAGAAAACCTTCAGCCATTTGTTATTTACTCACCTACAACCAGTAAGAGACAGATCATGGTAACAAGATCATTAAACTTTTAATGATCAGTGATCACATTTTTACAAACTATGTTTGCAACATATAATCCAGTCACACAAAACCAACTGATCTCAATTACTACGAAGTAAATAGAGAGTTTACTCTCTAATCACCTTGTTAGGTCAGCACTATTCACTGACATACAATTACATTGATACAGGCACTAAAAATAGCTCACCTAGATTCTTCTTTAAGGTCAGGCCTGGAAATTTATGGTAGCTGTTTAAATTTCTGTGAGCTTTAGATTTCCATGGAAAGCCACCAGACCAGCCTTCCCTCTATCAGCTGTGGAATAAGCCTGGGGAATATGACCTTCTTTATTAGTAGTCTAAATTGGGTAAAGTGAGTACTGTGATTCTCTTCACATTTTCAATTTCTGCTTTATGGTTACTGTAATTTAAAACTCCTTTACAAAGCCTGCTTGTTGGTACAAATGCTCAAAAAGAGGAGAAATAGACCCAATTACATCCTGTTGACTGAAGGTTATTTTAGTCTGCATTAAACACTCCCCCAAGTTATTTTATGAAATCTTTTAAATAAATATATGTTGTAGGTTTTATAAATTTACCTTATTTTCTTAAGACATTATGGTTTTCTTGGTTTTCTCTTAATTCTTCCTGTGTTTTCTGTGTATCAATTATCATGGGCAACTTTCCCAAAGTGTTACGCAAGGTGATCTGGGATTTTGTTCCGGGAGCTTCATCCATGTATCTAACTATTTTCCTTCTCAACAGCTAATTCTTTCATTCCTGCCTCTGATCTGAAATACAAGACCTCTTTCTCCTTTCCCTGGAAGTCCATGTTAACTTGATCCCTACTCCAAGTTTGCCAGATAAGGCTCCATTGCTGTCAGGTTTACTCCTTTCACAGTTAGAGTTGTCTTGCTTAGATTACATACTCTGTATACAGTGTATGTATATCCATTTTGTGCATTATACTGAATGTTTATTCTCACCTTTTCTCAAAGAAGCCCAAAAAAAGGAAATTACAAGTTCAGAAAGATATGCTCAGCACACAGTTTCTAAAAATGCTGACAGAAGCTTGGATGGGAGATGAGGGTACACATGGAGAATAAAAGGGCACACCAGTCCTCCCAGTAGATCCTAGGAGGGACTGAGATCCAAAACAAAATGGTTAGGCTTTCTCGGGCAGAATGTAGTAAAGCATTTCAGTCCCACCAAAAGCAAGCAATCCGAGTACTTCCACTACCTAGGTCGTGGTCAGACAGGCAGAACAAAGTGTTCAAGGAAAGGAAATGCCTTAAATAGACTGAAATGCCCCAGTATTTTTGCTGAAAAACAAGCACTGCCTGGAGGACACCATCCTTACTAGCAGCTCTGCCTTGGCTTTGGTTACCCTATAAAGAATCCCCCAGAGCTCAGTATGGTTTCAGGAACTCACATGCTATATAAACGTGCAGTCTCCTTCCCTGAAGCCACATCACCAGGCACTAGAGATGAGCTGCCCAAAAATAATATTTTGGAAAGAGCACTGCCAATCCACCCTTCATGTGAACAGCTTTCTCACTGGCTTGCCTTGAGGTATTAAAAGTTATGATATGAATGCCCTCCAGGCAATCTTTGCCTCCTAGTATTGTTAGCTTGTACTTTAACTAATTCTGGTCTGCTGTCTTATTAATTCTCCATAACTTCCCAGACAGAGTTCTGGTTTCAATTAGTGCATTTAGACATCTTATACCTGGGCTACAGCTTTTTATAAATCTGCAGAAAATTTTTATAAATTTTCTTCTTTGACCCATTCAGAATGGGCTATTGTATTTCCTCTACTCACTTTTCTCCCCATAAAATGTATCTTCTTGGCAAAAAAATATTAAAAATATTCCCCTTCCTTGTGTTGATCATTTCTAACTGGGTGCTTCCTCTTTTGTTTCTTGCTTCCTTGAGGCACAGTCCAGAGGAAAAAAAAACAAACAAACAAACAAGAAAAACCCCAACAAAACTCAATGCAAAGCCACTGTTTGTTCTCCTCAGAGCCCGCAAGAAATCAAACCATGAGACCCTTTTCCATCCTGTGTGTAATCATGGAATGTGGCTCCTTATGCTCCTACTCCAGAGGCAAATTGTGCACTAGGTGTGGACCTGCCTGCAGTAGCCACTGCACACTCCTGGGGGAAAGCTGAGGCTGAGAGCATCAGTGGGGCCTCGTGGTACCTTTTGAAAAGGAGGAGAAAAAGGCAGAGACATGATGATGTGTTAGCAAAGAAACCCTGAGAAATGCATCAAACCTCAGACCTGGCTGGGTAGGTGAAAATACAGATCAGAGATGAAGGCTGCAGCTTCAGGCAGGTGTATGGGACAGGTACATGCAGGAAGGAGTGTGGCAGTAGCTGAACTAAAACAACCCCCAGCTCCTGTGGAGCTGAGTGAGGAGTGTGCAGCTCACAGTTACCTGGGAAAAAGGGAACTGCAGGGACACCAAATGCAAAACGAGGTAACAGAGTCACATTGGATAGACAAGTTTTCACCTTTAAGCTGCAGAATTCCCTTACTCTGGAACCATCCAGAAAAACCTTAACCCACCACCATTTGGAACAATAGTAGCCAAGTGACCCAGGATGCCAGGCTTTCCCAGAGCACCTCAGACTATCCACAAATGGCCTTTTAATGCTGTATGAGCACCAAAAACCCATGCCCTTTCAAACTAATGCTACCATATTATGAATCTGGTATATCCTTAATCTTTAAAAAAAAAACCCCAACTCAAAATACTGTAAGAGGAAGAAAGAGCTTTCTTACATGTGAATGCAGATCAAAACACTTTTCTGTGCCTAAAGGTGTTTAAGAAAAAAATACAACAAAACATAACTTTCAATGAGGCGCCACTGATGAATGATTTATGGGCTATTTGTGTAGAAGTACTAAGCACTAAGTCTCATCTTGATAAATCAGTTCAAATTCCACTAGTGCTATTAATAAATCAAGAGCAGGTCAGCTCCATTCTTAATGTTATTACGGTGCCTTCTGTCTGCTAATGCAAGTTTTGACATCTTCTTCACACCTTCAAATGAGACAAAGATACATGCACCTCCTCAGTGAATTAATTAGCAGGATTTTGCATCCCACCACTCTCCTCCTTGTACTCCTTCAGCTTGCTGAAGGGGGCATCTACAACATGTGAAGGACGAGGATACAGCACTGTGATAAAAGTGAGTCCAATGAACAACCAGCCCTTCTAGAAACGGAAGGCTTCCCTCTCCCCTTCTGCAATATCCTCTTCTCAGCCTTTCCCTTTGCTCTCCAGCTGTGCACCCTGCCTTGTGCTGACACCAGCACTTGTCCAAGTGGAAAGTAAGTTGATGCAATTTATTATCCCAGCGGAAGTCAAGAAACCCCAGCAAAAAACAACAACAAAAAGACCCAACACCCCGCGCCACACTGTTTTGAAAACAAGCCAGAATATCTGTGGGAACACTCACCAAAACAAAAAGGAATTTAAGGGCTTTAAAGTGATTTAAATGCAGTCACAAATGCCAAAGCCAGCTTAAGGTGAGAGGAGGGGAGAGGGTAGTATCTCTTCCATCTGATAGCTGCCAGTTGTTAATTTGGCTCATCCACTTGTGAAACTTTTTATTTTAAGACTCTAGGACACATTAGTGGGCTTAGGAATCATTAAAACTACCAGTTAGTCTGATTTTTAATTTGAGTTGGTCTAATTAAATTCCTACACACAAGTAACAGTAATTCTTCACATCTTCACTGTGCTGATCAATGCTCAACAGCAGAAAGGGCTGGTGTCATTGCATTACATTAAGGATTTATTATGCATCTTAAAAATAGTCAAATTCTACTTGTAATATAAAACATTATTAAGATGACATGAGAATTAAATTTTTTCATAATGTATTGATGAACTTACACCTTCTGAAACACAAGCAGGTTTTGGTTGGTGAGAGAACCCTCATCCTTATAGATTAATTTTAAGGATATATGACAGAGAGAGAGAGAGAGAATATACAGATAAAGACTGAGAAGAAATATTTTCTACAGATTCTTAGAGATCATTTCAAAGAAAAGGAGGAAAGGAGGACTGAAGGACATACTGAAAGATACACTGGAATTCAGAAATCTTAATACAAGTACTGGCATGCCAGTCTGAGGGCCATTTTCTATTTAGGGAAAAAAACACCCACAGTAGCTTCAAGAAAAAAAAAATTAAAAATTACTACAAGGCTATGCACTAATTTTGCCAATAACACAATTTTATACACACAAAACTAAGGCCTAAAAACCACACATAAAGGTGTATTGGCCAGACACTGACACAAATGTGGTCCCTGCTCTCCAGAGTTTACCAAGTGCTCACAAGGCACACATCCAAAACCAAATGGCTTTATGTTAACTGCATATTTCAGCCCCAAAATTTAAAGTGCTTATTAAACTAAACTGCCTATCTCTGCACTAATCAAATATTAAGCAGACTCAGGAATGAGATGATACGGTACCAAGCTTTATTCTCACGTGTTTAATCTTCCCTGAGAATTCACAAATGGTTGAGGCATGACCAAGATTTGCTGGTGTTTAAAGGCTTTGGCTTTCACTTGGCAGGCCCTGCTGTAGCCTTGGAGCATCTTGCAAGAACTAAAATCAACCAACCTTCCTTCCTTCCTTCCTCCCTCCCTCTGACAGGCATAAATTACCTGACTTGGATGACTGAGCTGAAGGGGAGTGAAACAGAAGCCCAGAAAGCAAGGAAAGCTCCCTGGAGGAGCTGAATGCTTCATGACAAACATTCTGTGGTCATCCCCCTGCCACACCAAGGCCAAGCTCACAGATAAATTCTGGGTGTGCAAATCTCCTCCATTTGTTGCCCGGGTGTGTGGCCATGGTGTGAGACACCTGCTGCACACAGCCACACACGAGACAGGACAACAATCCCAGGGTGGGCTCGGAACAGCAGCACAGCCAGCAGATGGGAGAGGAGCCTGTCAGCACACAGGACAGCAGGGTGGTGATCTCAGAGTGACCTGTGCTGCCCAGCAGGCAATCTGCAGCACGTTTGGACCAGATGGGGCTTTTCAGGGTGTGATCTTGGTTCTCACTAATGGAAATAATCACGCCTGGATGTCTCAAGTGCATAGATCATTGTGCAGGATAGGATAAGGCTCAAACTCCTAACCAGAAGCAGATGGAAAGATTTATTATTGTGGTTCTTCTGCACATGCAGAGTGGAGGGGGTCTAAAGGGTCTGAATGCTGGAGGCTGACAGCATTTTATCCCTCTGTGGTGGGGGAATATTACAGAGCAGGCAAGTTATCTCAAGCACACTCCTCTTTTCCAGCAAGAAATTGAGCTCAGCTTTTGTCCTCTGTTACTGTATCAGGAGTTCCTAGTTAAACAGCAATAATATTTCAAGTATTTGTCTTTGTTGAGAAGACATGAAGAGAAAAGAGTATTATTCTGACTGCTTTATTTCCTTACTATTACTGCTAATAAACATGTGCTCCATGTTTTGTGATGCAAAACAGTGCAGCTTTGTCTCATGACACCATATACATATATGTGAGCTGGGCATTTTATAATTCTCTCTGGCAGCCTCCCTCCCTCATTTACTGCTCCTCCCCAAAGGAGATTCATAACAGGAAAGATCTTATTTAATATCAGAACATGGGATAAAATGCTCATCAACTGTTCTAAGTAAAGGAAAGAGATCAAATCCTTAGATTACTTTATCATATAGGCTACATGTTCTTCAGGGGATGTAGAAATCACTTAATACTTCTTTACTCAATTATAAAGAGTGATAATCTCTCACTCTTGCAAAGATTCCTGTTATTATTGAGTGGAAGCTATCAGCAAAAACAATGCAATGGGAAAATACCAGGCTCAGTAGGAGTTGGCAAGCACCAGACATAACTGTGGGAGTGACTCCCACAGTGGGCTCTGGCTAAGATATGCCAGTTATGCATTCTTATTTTATCTTCATTGTAAACTGGGGTTCTGACAAACACCCTTCCACCGTTATTGAACTAATGAAACACAGTGTTCTTTGCAGCTGCAAACCAAAATTATTGGCAAGGAAGGTTTTTCTCACTGTTAATCAAAGCTAATCAGTAATTGTTAATTTTATTATTTTATTTTGTACCTCCTTCATAATATTTATCCTAGAAAATGGGAACTCAGGTGCTTGAAAAGGTATTCTTCCCTCATCCCAGATACTCAGGTGGTGGCTCCAAGCCTGGAAGAGGTGATGATCTGGAGAAGGAAGTCATCCCATCAGCAGCTGAAGGGGAAGCTCAGCAGACCCACCTGCCCATGGTCCTTCAGGACTCTCCTTCAGGGGCCCCTGCTCAGCTCTGGGCGCTGCAGCAGTGTTGGCTTGGTCAGCTTTCTCACCACAGCAGGAGTAACACATCCCAAAACAGTTAGGGTTCCAAGGGACCCCTGGAGGTCACCTACTCCAACCCCTTATCCAATTTATAGCTGCATTTCAAAATCCAGCACGATGTTTTTGACCTGTCAAAATCTGTAACTCCAAGCACCCCAGGTGAACAGAATCACACCTGAGACCAAGCTGACCTCACTTTTTCACTTGCTATAGGAGAAATGGATTGAAATGAACAAGTTTATCTCCCTAACATCTGCTCAGCAAATGCTCACATAAATCAAGATGCAGAATATAGAGTATTTGCCACACCCTGAATAGCAATAGTCATGCAAGATGAAGAGCGGAGTGAAATCCTGGACTTGCTGAAGTCCATGGCAAGACTCCCATTTAATTTCAGGCAGGATAGGGTTTTAATGCAGATTGTTACCATATGGCAGATTTTAAGACCAACTGACAAATGCAATTAAAAGTAGAAAAGAATTAACTGTTACAATAGCTACATGAATGAACTGCATTCACATTACCAAAATCCAATACACAAAATACATTTATCTCCCAGCAACACCTCTGACTGCCCTCTTAAAAGCACCCATTTTCACTTAGAACTGAAATTCCTCTAATCCAGAAACATTCTCCCCCAAGCAAGCAGATTTTCCATATCAGCTTGACTTCTAAGCACAGAAATATGCTATTTTTAATGTTAACATAGTTTATTTAAGTACACTATGTTATTCATGGCTTAGAACTCTTCCCCTTTTTTGTCATATTAATTCTAAAAGTAAAGATTCTGTTCAAATAGCAAAGATAAAACTTGAGAGTTGTTCTTGAGGTAATACAGTGGTCTCATAAATTCAAACCAAACATCAGCTAATGCAAAAGGCCTAGAGGTAATACTACAAATTCATGCTCACAATCATAAATGTGGCTGTTGGATTTTTTTTCCTTAACTCCTTACAAATAATTTAATAAAGGCATTGCCTCCAGACAGTTATTCTAAAATTCATCCAAGACTGAGATGAATTATTATAACCCATGCTTCTCTCAGTATGAATGTTTCAGATTGCCTGTGTATTTAGAAAGATTAATATACACTAGTCACATTATTAAAATTCTTTTGTTATCCTAAGGGAGAATTGAAACACCTTTTTCTCCTATAGGAGAATTGAAACACCTTTTCTCCTTCATGCTGCAGATGTAAGGTTAACAGTTCAGTGAGCTAGGAAGAATGAACTGAGCTGGGCAAAGAGTCCCTCATCATGCTGCCCAGCAGTCCAGGACACAAATTTGAGATATGCTTGTTTATTTTGAAATGTATTAGTGTGCCTGTTTCTATTTTCTTATTGGCACCATCTAATTTTCTCACTAAGTGAGTAAAGGGACTTCTAGGCTGCTGGTCACAAACTCCAGTTGACATCTCAAAGACAAATGTTCCTTGCTAATGCAGTATCACCCATGGTGACTCCAGAATTCCAGCTTCAGCAAACTACCTCATGTCCAGCTTGGCTGTGAAGCAAAGGCAGACCCTAAAAGATGATTAATAAAAATGCGTTTTAGCCAGAGCTGATAAAATTCTGGTTACATTAAAAGAGGCAGGAACCACCTTGATTATACCATACCACTGAGATGTTGAAGATACTTTCAGCATCAGCACTCGGGCATTTATCACAACAGTCCTGGCACCATCCCATCAAGAGGGATGTTCATCAACTTCCACATTAAAGGCCTTCTTCTAACTCTTCAGTGCAAAGGAGACACTACAGTACTGCTGTGCCTCCAAACTGCAGGTAAATGTCAGTTTAGCATTTCCTTCAGGCTCCTGCTTTACATTCTTTCCCCCCAAAACTATTTATAGCAGAGCTTCAGCCACGAAGTGACTTAGAAAAAAACTCTACATTCCTAAGCCCAGCCCAGTGCCCCGTAGCACAAAACTTTAAGACAACACCTAATAATTTGATGGGAATGTCAACTAATGCATAGCAGCGTCAGTAGTGCTCCCTACTGGATGAACACATAATTACTCCAAAATTAACATAGCACATCAGCGACCTCAGCAACTAAGTGGAGTAAAACTACTCACATTTAAATGGTAATGGTTGGAATATATTTATAAAATCTATGCCACTCAAAGGAAGATAAAACCTTACGTAAGGATGCAACAAAGGGTGTACAGAAGTCCTTGAAAACAAAACACAGCTGAAGTTGCAATGCTGATCTCTGAAGAAGGACAATTAGAGAGAACTGAACAAGACTATACAAGAATACTTGAGTCAGGGCAGTTTTAATGAGAAATATTCCTTCCTGCTCTTCACATACTATATCCATATGCACAGATTAATTTACAGCTAACAACTGTGAAAATCAATTTCAGAAATTCCTCTGCCCTCAAAAGCAGTAATATATTTGGGAGTCACAAAACAATTTGCTTCATCACTGTTCCCCTGCTAATACATGGCAAGCCCCTACTTGGCACTCAGACTAAGTGGTGTCACTTAGTTCACTGACTGCTACATGAACAAAACCAAGTGAAGGTTTCTGTCACCCCTCACCATCACCACCAGTGTCCACGGCTCCATCTGAATGAAGACTGCTGTAATTTTCCATTCCCTCCAGCCAACACAGAACCACCAATCCCCACCACCAGCAGAATGGTTGTGCTGCCCTGGAGTTCAACATTATCCAGAGCCAAACACAAAATACCTAAATTGGCACTGAATCATTAATGGTTTGAGCACCTGCAACCACAAACCATTGCATAAAAATGAGCAGAGCTTGGCCTTTATGAGAATCTCTGAATACTGCAATTCCCTACAAATACCTGAAACAGATCTACCCCTATGCTATCCCCTTCTATCAGTGCCCATACAGATTTTTTAGCAGGAGTTCTTACAGGTGCTGAAGACACAGAAAACATTTTACTGTAACTGTTACTTGCCTGAATTTTGAAATGCAGAACCGAGACTGTACAGAAAGACACTTTTCCTTATGTAGATGTAACAGCTAGCACCAAGTTTTCTAACTGCATTTTTGTTACCCCATGTTTGATACATTTGGGAATTATGTTTATCACACCAGCATTTAGAAGCTAACCAAGAAAGAAACGAAGTTAGGTGCAGCCTTTCACTGACCTGAGTGCAGTGTAGAAGATGCATCTGTGTCCTGGAGAGGTTAGCATCAGTCAGCAAGCGACATGAATGAGGAGGGGAAATGGATGTGAAGAGGAAAAACACAACACTGCTGAGGACACAGCAGGAAACATTTTGTAAGCATGATTGCCACCAATTTTGCTTAGGGGAGAGTAAAATAATAGGAAATTCCCAGGTGGATGGGGCAAAATAGGTTAAAACCACTACTAAACACAGAACAGCTGAGAAAACTCCCCAGGTGGCAACTTTCTCTAATTTGTAATACTGCAGTTTCTCTTAGCCAGGCAGACCCGTGGTTGCATCCCTTAGCTTTTCATGAGGCACTTAAAAGTAGGAGAGGGGGTAGAGAACAGTCTTGCTGGGACCCAGTGATCTGAAGGATAATATGCTTTCTAAAAAAAAAATCTGGGGTTAAGGAGGTTTCAGGGAGAAGGCTACCTACAACCTAAAATAATACACTTATCACACCAGATTAGATTAATTGTCATTACACACACCCATACCTCTTTATGTAAGAAACTGTGCATGATCCTTTAAAAAGGTGGGGAGAATACACAAGGCAGAAAATGGAAAATTTGAAAAAATTAAACAGCTATTTCCAAAGGAGATTAAGTTGAAAAGATGAACTCCAAAATATTTAGCTTAGTGTAAAAAAAAAAAAATTTGCTTAAATAAACATAGAGGGATAGGCTGGGCATTATTATAGCTCAAATAATAAAAACATAAATACGTCAGAATTAGCTTGACCAAGCTTCTGCTATACTTTTTCCCACGTTTTTTTCCTTATGTATACGTGATATGTAAAGTTGGTATGGCTCTACTTAAACAAACTCTTTTTTAGTCCCAAAAAGAGTAGGAAATCCACAGTTTTGCATACCCACACACTCTGAAGTTCTTGCTTACGCTTCTTTCCAGCTTCTCCTTCTTTTTAAAAGTGTTCTGCTTGTTTTCCTTTCATCAGATCTTCTCTGAAGCTGAGCATTCATGCCCATTCCCAGAACACGAGCTGGGGAATGTGAGTTGCTGCTCTACAGTTCATCCTGGTTTTTCCCACTCAGCAAATCCTTAGCACCAAAGGAGACCAAATAAGCTGGAGATGAGCTCACTTGAGCTCAAAAGCAGCCTTGTCAAATAAGCAGTTAAAACCTTGCACTTGAAGTGCCTCCTGACTTGTGGCTCATTCTGTGTAATCACAACTGCAGAAATACTTACCACTAAGCACAAACTCCACACTGGATTTGCTCCCAAGAAAATGAGAAGTTGCAGAAACACTCTGCTTGATACCTCTAGTGAAAGGAAATGGTCTTCATCTGTGAATACCCTTGAGCCTGTGATCTGTGAACAGAGGGTGCACTTCAGGGCTCGTGGACTGATGGCATTTTTGTCTTTCCATCCGTGCCTTCCACCAGAACACACGCAGTGGGAGCAGCAATACTCTTGGAGGCTGCTATGCAAGATCACACTGACACTGCCTATGATTCTGCTCCAGGAACTGACCCTTCTGCAGAAACATTTGGAACTGCTTTTATAAAAAAAGGTCATCCTTACACATCTTCTTCCATATCAAATCCCCAAAGCAGCAGACCAATCCAAATGATGAAATCATCCACCTAGTTGCTTGTTTATACTGCAGCCAATTCCCTTCCCCAAGGAATTCTGCATAGCTGCTGTTTTCATGGTCTCGGCAGTAGGAAATGCCTCTTGCAGACCTGAGATGTTTAAAGCATAGCACACAACCAGCAGCTCCTACTGGAGCTGAAGCACTTATTTAAAAAATAATTTAAAAATAGTATTAGGTTCTTTATTATGTTAAAGCTTGATCTGTCCTTTCCCTTGGCAGTTAGCAGATTCAAGTTACTTAATCAAAGCAAAATTGAAACAGCTCAGGTCAAGAATAATTCTTCAATTAGCCTGAATAGGATTTGGATGAAGGGGAGGTTCCCACGATTTTCTCCTCACAGGCAGTTAAAAACTTAATCCAGAGACCACATAAAGGCAGCTGTTTCTAATGCCAGAGGGAGCTGTGGGCAGCCAGCTCAAGGAGACTCAACTTCAAACTACATATTCTAAGGGCAACCCAAACTTTTCCCTTCCCTCTCACACAGTTCACCACCCACTGGTAATTCGCAGATTATTAACTGGCCTGTTAATTGTTTGTGTTTCCTAGGTATTCCTGTAGTCAAGAAAAACAACCAAACCCAAAAACCTTCTTTCAACTTTTAGTCTGGGGAAACCTGAGGAAAAAGACAGAAAAGCTGAAAACAGCTTTTGAGAATCATGTCTTTATTTACAGGAGGCCTAAATGTTTCTGTGCTGTAATTTCCACGTTCATTGAGAGAGGCTGCATTTTAACCAACTCTGATGTCCTTTATTATTTCAACAAGTTGAAGTCATTTTATCTTCTTTGGAGACTGAAGTATCACCAATTGAGAAGACAAGTCAAATGAAACACTGTCACATCACTGCACCATAAATACTCAGGAAATGCAGCTACTTTGTTCTCCAGATATGGTTGTACCATCAACAGTTCTCAGATTACTTATTTTCCATGTTTTTGTGTGAGATCCTTCAAAGCTGAGATTTACAGGTAAAATATACAATTAAAAAACCCCAAATCACCACTGTTATATTTTACTGGAACATCTATCTTGCCTCGCCAGTCAAACACATGAAAACTTACATACTTTGAGACACCTTTTGAGGCATTTAAAATATAGATATTTTGACTTCTTTATGTGCCCAACACATGTACAGTTATTTTGCCCCATCAATTTTTAAAAATTTATATGAAATACTATTAAAAATTTATGCCAGCTTACAAGATTTAAGAACAGGCATACTGCAAAAATGGTTTCAACTGTAGTTCAGTAAAACAAACATCAGGAAAGATACAGCAAGAAAATTAATTACTTTCTTCTGAGAAACTGAGCACTAAATATTGCAGTTCTTTAGTGAACATTTGAGAAAGGGCAAGTGAGTTGAAAAATGGTACTAACCTTTAAAGCCAAGTACTAACACAACCTTGTGTTTGGCTGGGGATACGCCCTCCCCTCCAAACTGGAATGGCTTTGCATTTCTGCAAACCACTTAAGGCTGACACTTCTTGTTTTGACATTTAATGCACACTGTAGGAAAACAAATGGCGAAACAGTTCACAGCCCTTGGACCAAATTTTGTAAGAAGAGATCCAAAACAGAGTCATGCAGCACAAAGTTAAGAACAACAGTCTGTATTCACAGAGTAAATGAAACTCTCATAATAAACTAGTCACCTGTCCCCATCAAGTTAAAACTATTTCCAAGATTATTCCCTAAAGAAATGGTATCCAAAGTGAGGTGCATGCACCCCAAGACAATCCATATGGGTACGAGAAGAAAGTATATTTTGCAGAATTAACAAACGGAATTTTAAATAATTTAAAAATAGTCTTTATTTCACTTCTCTCATACTTTTTCAATTTCTACTTCTGTGTATGTACATAATATATTAGTATAGTAGTACATATATTATTTATAAATTAATAAATATACATAGTGTGCACACATAAGAGTTTTTAGTGATAGGGGTGTGCAAACAAAGTTTGGAGACCACTGGCCTCGAGGATGCTGTATGATACTACAGCTGCTTGCACAATCACATTTCCTGTTGCTGAATTCATTTTTCAATGTCAAACTAAATACACTCTGCAGCAGCATATTTTCAATATGCCTACTGAGATGCTTTTCCTTCAAAATATAAATGGATAGAATGATACAGTGGAAACTTTTGAAGGATCAGGCTCAGATAACACAAGGCGTTGTTGACAAAGTACGCTTTGGTGGAATAGTTACAGCAGTGAAATTAAAACGTGCAATTTTTAAATCAGATTAGAGCAATCCTTTCTGCATTTGTCCCATTTCAGTTCAGTACCAGCTCTTCTCTTTCACCACCCACTGTCCCTCTCCCACAGCAACTTCATGAGGAACCACCAGTGTTGTCTCTTGACGTGTCTATTAAAGCACCTTTACACCTGATTCCTAAAAATATTATCTGCACTGGAAAAAACAAAAAAGAGGGAATAAGAAATGTGTATCCTGAATCCACATTCCTATCTAGAATCCTCCAGATTTAGAAGAGGATTTTCAGTCTTAAATAAGGGGAGGGCATATTGTATTAAAAAACATTCATCTGTGCTTCACTCTGGGTAGTTTTGGTTGTTGTGCCTCTGATCTGGATGCTTTAATTAAAGCAAAAGCAGATTCCCAGTGAATTGGGGGATGTGTGTGTGCATTGTAACACAAAAGCATGTGCACTGATGCAGTGCCTCACCACATCCCACAGCCAGAGCTCGTGTTGGACACCACCAAGAATTGTGTGGTGCTGGCTGGGTAATCTCACATTTGACCCCACACGTCTGTGATTCAACAACTCAGAGCCCTGAATTCAGATTTAGGCAGACCTATGATGGCTGGCTGCAGGGAACATGAAAGCCTTGAAGATTCTCTATTCTGATCTCGTTTACATCATGGATCATTTGCTCACCCTTTGAAAATGTCCAATAATTTGATTACAGCCTACTGAGGCTATCAAGTGCTACAATTCATTACATCTCATTGTAGGTTGTTATCCAGGGAAATCAGCCTTGTGCTAGAAACTGAGCACATTTCTTTAGATCAAAACTCCTCCAAGCTTCCATTTGCCATGATTTGGTATTTTTTATGCTTTATTCCCCTGTATCAGAGATCAACAGCTCCCAAAACTGTGCAGTTAACTTTTGCTGTTATGTCACAGTTTGACAGCCTCATTACCTACCCTCGAATATTCGAGCTGTAGGAACAAAACTGGAAATGTGGCAAGACAGGAAACCCAACAAAAGAGCAAAACTCTAGGAAAGGACTAGAAGGGACCTCTGATTTACCAGGTCTAGTTGCCTACTATCCAGACACCACTTTGCATTTAATTTCTTTTGTAGACATTCTTGGCTCTTCCTTCAAAGCAAGGTGCTGCCCAGAAGGCTGTTCCAGAATTAGGAACTTTGTTTCTAATCTAAATTTTATTTACAGAAAGTTTATATTCACTTGATTTTGTTTCAACACTCTCAGCTCCCGGAGCTTCTTCCACCCTTTGCTTGCCACTAGTACAAAAAAAGTGTTCTGACTCAATGAACAAACTTACTGCTACAGATTAAAAGAAAATAAATAAATTAAGGCTTATCCATGAAATTAAACTTCCAGAGCATAGAGAAGATAAAACATTTAACTTCCCAGAGATGGAAACACAGAGGAAAAAAAAAAAAAAAAAGGAAAAAAGTTAGTCAGAAAGTGTGATTTGTTTAGTTATCCAAAGAAGCCTCCTCTCTCCTCATCCTGGAAAAATGGGCTCATAGACATTGTAATCACTTGTTACAGGGGAGACATCCACAGTAATCCACTGTGATGCTCCACATGAAAAAACTGTGCAAAATTAACAGCACAGAAGAAAGTTAATAAAACTCCCGTGACCATTAAAACAAAGGCCAAATCACAGTCTGTCTTGGTAGAAGCAAATATGATTTTAAAAGACATACTACCCTTGTGTTTGATACAATTGTGTCTCTTTCATGGAAGGAAACAACAAAAAACCCTAAGCTTCTGAAACTGTCTTATGAATTTTCTATCTTTCTATTGATTCAACTTAGAAAACATATTGAGAATGCAGCAAAAAAGGTAAATAAATAAACCATCCAGCATTCATTCACAAGCAACAGAAATCAAAGTACTGTATGTACATTTTTCTCTCATGTCCCAAAGATAGTGGCATGCAACACCATTTTTTGTAAACAATGGAAAAGGTGCGCATTTCAAAGCATGATCTAATTCTCCACTTCCACTAGGTTTACTGAAACCTTCCAAGTTGAGTGTCTATGACTTACCAGCCTAGGACAGCTGTCAAGTCAGCAAGCAGACTTGCAAAAAGGTATCCTGAATTTTAAAATCTACTTGTAAAACCCCAAGCAAATGCATTGGCAGAAGTTAACAAGGTGAAAGAAAGAAGTTATTTTCAGTTTCAGACATCCATCATTTTGCACCTAAGAAGATCCAACCTGACTGGCATTATTCTCATGTAAATTTTCCATATTTAACATCTAATTTAGAACAGGCAAACAAGGGTGGAGAAAGCTTTCTAAGAGCTCATGAAATAAATATAGTTCAACAGGTAGATGAAAGACATACTGCATATTATTTTTAGGTAGACTGCATAATCTATATTTTTACTGTGAGAACATAAAAACAAAACTGACCTTTACAAAATTCTGATTTCATATAGAGTAAGACCACTTGCCCCTTCTTCTACTTACTAGTAGTTTAAAATGAGCAGTAAATTGATACTGAGAGACAAAATATTCCCATGGTAATGCAAAAAGTAGACAGCTTTTTAGTGTGTCCTCAATTTGGGAGAGAAAAGCCAAATTAACCTGTCTTATAAAACATTTTCAAACCAGAGTAAACTGGCAGAGAAGCCTAAAAGGAAAAAACAAAATCCTCATAGACTGAAAGTTACAGAATTTCAAAGTAAAGTGAACTTTCAAAAAAAAACCTCATCCAAGTACAACGAAATGAGAATGTTCCTCATGCTGGTCTAAAAACATTCCATGTTTCTGTGGCTGAACCCCTGGTTTAAAGACCTACAGCTGAGATAGCAATGAAAAGAGTGGGCCAAAGCCAAGGTATCACAAACTGTCACAAGAAAGCTTGGAAAGTATTTAAAAAAAAATATATCAAAGCGAGCTGCTACAGCTTTCTTGAGTATAACATCTGAACCTATAGCAAATAGGTTTAGGGATAGTAAAGAAATAGTTTGCAAGCTAAGTTACCTTTCAGACTAAACTCCATATATTTAGAATCACATGAACAAGACTTCACCCTCTCAACATATCTTACGCTTTTTAAAAGCATTTTCTAAGAAACTTGCTTATTTTTATACAGTTATGGTAAAACCTGTCAGGTCCGCATGCTTTTTAAGGACACACTTTGTCACCTAATAGAATATAAAAACACAGCAAAAACAGTGCAGAATTTTATAAAAATACTGTAAATAAATTTACCCTTCACTCTAAGATTGCTCAAGAGTTAATCACTGGGTTCAACAGTCTAAGTCCTTTACTTCTGTTATCCTCATTGCACATCAAAACCCAAGCTGCTGTTTCTGCCAAGGCTCAAAGGAGTGGAGCCTCAGCCTCTGCTGGCCCAATGAGCAATCAAACACTGCTCCTTTAGGCACAATCACTTTGTGTTTCTGCAGACACACAAAAAAAATCCTGAACACACCGGCAAGCTCTCACTACCAGCAAAACCCAAAGGCAAAACTTCAAAAGACTCATATAAGCAAATATCCTCAAAAAGGTCAATACAGGCAGCTTTTCTGTGACTTCACAAACATAGCTCCATTTTTGTGACCAGGCCATGAAAGTTATAGATCACTAGGTATGCATATTCCAAAAATAAAGGGCAACACTTACTGCATTTCAAATGAACAGATTTTTACTTCTGGAAACCTAAAAGCTTTCTATAAATGTCTTGATTTCTAATGCTGACTAAAAATAATTGACTACTAAGACTTGTTCTCATCTTTTGCAGCCTCAGAGTTTAAGTTACAGTACTGCAAGGCACATACAGAATCTCTTGCTTTCCAATACTCAGCAGATATATTCCCTGAAATAATTTTAAAATCTTCAAAACAATTAGAAATGCTACAAAGTTAATAATTTCTATTTAAAAACATTGCTCCTACACAACATGCACTTTTTTGGATAACAAGTTAGCAAATATCTATAAATTTTTTCTTTTCATTTACACTGTAAATGGACTGGATAATTTTTTAACCTGGAAAGTACTGTATCATGTCACATTTAAGTTATTGCCTTCATTACAAATTGCATCATCTCTGAAAATCCACAAAGGTACTGTATTTGAAAACAAGCAGTGGGTGAGAGACTAAAGATGCAGTTTAGCCCATCTGAAAATGAGTTTCCACATAAAGCAATACCATCAGAGTAAAAATGAACTTTCTTCATTCAGTGGATGAGGACAAGAGAAACTGATGTAAGTGCATTTTGTTCAGTTTAATGCAATGTCATTAGCATTTACTTAAAAAATCCTGATTTTCTGTTTTTTTGGGCAAGCATATCTTACTATGAAAGCAACTGAACTTTCAAGAGGTAGGTTTTTTTTTTCCATTATGCGCTTATTTATTTCAAATAAAACATAACCAAAAAAAACACCAATATCTGCTTTTAGACACAGATCAAGTCTCAAAGCCTGATACAATATCTGCCAGAGTTCAGTATTTTATTTGTCCTCAGCAATACTAGGCTGCTTTGGAACCAGTGTATTCCAGGTTGTCTTCACAGTCAGAAGACCAATCTACCGACGGTGCTGAACCCATCCCCTCCTCCTCCACCTGTGGGCCCACAGCTCCCTGGGGGATCGTTGTCATCAAATCCATTGGGGCGGAAAGAGCAAGAGGCTGAGGCAGCTTGAAGTGCTTGTGTTCGAGCACTAAGCTCTTGCTCCTGAAATGAAAGAATAAAGACTATTAAAAAAAAAAACCCAACAAAACCCCACAATCTCATGCCCTTGAAATGGCTTTTAAAGCAGCATCACTAATTTCTAGTGAACAGCTTTGCTGAACTTTCAAGTTGAACATCCACAGCTAATCTAAAATGTACAATTTTGCTGATTGTAAGCGTAAGGGAAATTAAATTAAATCCACCTGAGTTCATGCTAAAATTGTATTTTATAGCAACATGGGATGTCACTAAAAAACGAGACTGCTAATGAGAAGCTAATAAAATAGGTTTTGATATATGTTTCATATAAATTTTCATCCTAGTAATTTTTAGATGGTCTCGTTCCTGGTTGCCAAATTGAAAGGTAAAACCTTTAAATCAATGTTAATTACTCTAAAGATACTTTTTCACTCCACTCAATCAACTGCATAGAGTAACAATACACTCAGATAAAAAGGCCAAAAGATGGACAAGCTATCTAGTTTCTATTCACTTTAGCTTTTCAGCTTTCAAGTATTATTGCTATGCTAATTGTTATAACTTAGTAAGTCTCTGCAACTCAATCCATAAAAGTCAGAGTCAACCGCTGGAAAATGTACCTGCATAAGTGGAAGGAACATGAAAGCTCTGCCTCTTGCCAGCTGCTTTTTCAGCTGAATGCTCCTGGGGCTTCTTAAGACATCTAAGAAGGGGATGAGCACAGGCTTTTCCCTCATTAGACATTTCATGCATTATATTGGCCAGCTAGTTCAATAAACCCTGCAGCAATTTTGTATCTTTAGTATACCTGTCTCAAATTGGCCAAGAGCTTCAAGAACTGAGGGAGAGAAGGCAGGTGCTGGCTCTGTAAGGCTAACAGGAAAAGAGAGCAGACCTGGCAACAAACAAAGTACTCCAGTGATAAGGCTCATATGGATAGCTGCCTTCACACGACACTTCAGCACCACACAGCACCCTAAAGGCAATGGGAGCAAACTGGAGAACAGGTCTTGAGTAACCACAGGGGTCACCTTCAATTCTTCCTGACTGTATTATCCTACCAGGAACTAAACTGAAGACTTGTCCAAATACAGGTACTAAAAGTAGTTGTTGTGTGTTTAAATTATTTTGCCCTCTTCAAAAACATAGCCTAAGTTTGAAACTATTGTACACTACTAAGGACTGAAATGCATAGTCATTTTCAAAACTATATAAGATGTTTGGAGGACACTGTCTACACAGATGTGCTGGCCATATTCCTGAAGACAGGAATGCTATCTCCAGCAATATGTGGAGTCATAGGTATCTGGCTAACTGTATCACACACAAAAAACTAAGTAAGTTTACTAGGAATAACAAGGAAATATTAAAAACTCACTCGTAGCGAACACAGATTTTGATAAAAATAGCAGACCTTGCATAAATAGCCTGTTTAGTTGAAAAATTACACTATCAAACTGTTTGGCTGACAGCCAGCATTTTACAAGCAATAGCCTTATTTCTAGAAATGTCGAATGTTTCAGATTGTCTTATTTATTATATTTATCCCAACAAATACTACATTAGGTAAGTAAAACTTGATAGTCAAAACAGTTCTCTGGACTCAGAATAATGCACAGCACCCCTCCTTGCTTTCCACTTGTTCCCAGAAAGGGTTTTTAAATTTGTTTTAAATGGAATGGGAGCTACCCATATTGCAGGTTTAGTTATTTATACTGAAAACATCTTTGTTTACCATGTGGTAAACTGATAAGGAATAGTAAAACAAAAGCAGTAAGATACAGAATTTTTTTGAACACGTCCTCTAAAAATTAAAGGCTTTCTCAGGACAGAAAAATATGCTCTTAACTTGGCTGGAAAACATTAGTTTAGAACTCTGAACCAACAGTGAAATATGGCATCTTAAAATTAGAATAAACTAATTCAGTGAATCATCGTATTAGCATTAATTTGAGAAAAACAGTAACTGAGCACTTGTAATGAGCCTCAATTAAAATGAGAAAAGGTCAGGAGCACAGAAACTCTGAGATTAATGAAACGCTACAAAGAAAGCCAACACTGAAGAATTCAAAAGTGAAAGGCAGGTAAAGATCTAAAAACAAACAAACCTAGAAAGCAAACAAAAATAAATATGCTAGGGAAAATATTTTTCACTTTGAGATGATTACAATTAAAGAAGAAACCCACCAAATAGGACAAGAAGTAATAGTTTTAAACTAAGTGAGGGTAGAATTAGACTAGATAAGAGGAATTAATTTTTTATGATGGTGGTGAAGCACTGGGGGATGCCCAAAGAGGTGGTAAATGGCTCATCCCTGGAAATATTCAGGGCCAAGCAGGATGGGAGTTTGAGTAACCTGGTCTAGTTGAAGATATCCCTGATCATGGCAGGGGTTGGACTAAATGGCCTTTAAAGGCCCCTTCCAACCCAAACTATTCTGTGATTCTGTGATCCTGTGACCAAAGATTGCTGCTACAAAGAGCAAGAGAAAGTCAAGATGATATGTGACACATAAGCAAAGACAGACAGGACATAAATGCGTTAACTACACTGCAGTAGCAAAAGAGTTGCAAGTTAAGGTCTCAGTTTTCCTGTTCATGTTTGTAAAATACCTGCAGCAGATCTTCCAGAGTGAGACTTAGCTCACATCTTCTAAGTTAGATTTAGTTCTTCTAACTTGAGTTGGCCCATAACCCTTACAGGAACAGCTTAACCCAAAGAGCACGCAGTAAAACATACTTTTACTCCTAGAACATCCAAAAATAGCAGCAATGCTCTAAGAAAAACATAAACAAAGTGTGGAGAACACTTTTTTTAAACAGCAAACAAAAAGGCTGCTGCAGCCAGGTGAAGCTCCCAGACCACAGGGAGTGTGCTGCTGGCAGTGCTAGTCCCACAGAGGAAACAAAGGGAAAATGGAATCCAGTCACCCATATCTGGTCATCATTTCAGTGCTTCCAGCATTTGGGTAAGCACAGTTTTGTAACCAAAACCTCAAATACAAATAAAAATGCACTAGAGTAAGAACACCACTTAGAAGTTTTTAAGTAAACTTAAGCCACTCTGTAATTCAGTAAAGGAAATCAAAGCTGGAACTGTTTGAAGCCTCTCCTGTCTGGAATTATGAGTGGTTACATGACCTATACAAGCATCTCCACTGAAAGTTAAAACTAAAATGAGTTTATGCCATTTTCCTTGACATTTCCCATCTAACAGTGAAAAAGTTACTACAAAACCTGTCCTGCAATACCAAGATGAAGCCAGACTGGTGATTTATAAGGTTAATATAGTAAAATACTTAAAAACTACCTTGTTCTTTCGTTTAGACCGCCTCTTGTGAGGCTTAAGGAGACACCCTTTAAAGGAAATTTCCATCTTACCTGCAAGTACAGTTTGTTATCTTTTGTAATTGCATCCATGAGGTCTTTTTGTAGAGGAGGGTCTCCATTTACCCAGAGGCCATTTGCTGGATTAGTGTTGAAGCCACAGGTGCTGTTCTGCTTTTTGTAAAACAGAACATAAGCAGTGTCCTTTGGAAATCTACTGGTGATTTTCTGGACTGACTGAAATGAGGTAAATGTCACTCTGCTGTCATTGAATAGAAACCACTCTCTTGGCATCTCAGTGTCCAGCTCATTTTCTACAACAGCACAAGGATTCTCCTCTGTAAACAACTTATCCTGAGGAGAAACTAAAGAAAGAGCTGTAGACTGGTGGCAGAGGCCTGAAGTCCCTGACCCAGTAACATTTCTAGCATATGAATAATAATGTCCACTTTCAGAGGATACACCAGAATGCACCACCACAGAGCTTAACACATAGGGCACCAATTGTGGGCAGGTCACCTCATCAGCACCTGAGGGCTTCAGTTTTTTAGCAAGGTTTTCTCCAGTATCAGAAATCTCCACACCAACAGACCAGCCTCCTGGAACAACAGCTAAAGGGGACGTTGCTCTTTGCACTGGCAGTTCCAATACAAGTGGTAGAGAAACATTGTCCAAGATTTTGCGCCTTACATGACACTTTGGATCATATGAAAATCTCAAAAGAGTGAGAATGAGGTATTCAGGTTCCTCAATGATTTGCATAGTTTTTTCAGCATTCTGTAGAGAGGCACACTTTTCACAATAATATTTATTGTCTCCACTAAGGATCTCAGGTGCCAGAAAATAATTGAGTAAGTCTGTAACTGACAGGGTATTTTTACCTACTAGACTCTGAGACATATCCCCATTATTTTCAACTTTGAGTTCAGAAATTGTGGTATTCTCAGAGCTTGGCTCACTAGAAATATCTTCTATGGTTCCTTCATTCATTATTGTGTCACATCCACGATTTACTTCCATATTACTGAGAGGTGTTTCTGCAGCAGGACTGGCTGTTAAAGTACTACTTTGCACCATGTAGTCATCTTTCACTTCAGAATGTTCCATGCATTTTGAGTCAACATTCTCCAAGAAAGTTGGAGGACAGAAAGCCAAGGAGAGATCTGTGAAAGCTTCTTCCTTTTGAGACATACTTTTGCAGTTCAAACAGCATATGTTAGTCTTCAATTTTCCTCCAAACATCTTCTCTATCAGAGTTCTTTCTTCACTTCCCATACAAGGTGCTTCAGTAAATACTTGCGTTTTATGGACAGCTTCTTGTGCCTGGGACTCATCAGTCATTATACTTTCAGAACTCTTGGCTGAAGACAATGCTTTCAAAGTCCTCTCTTCTTCATGCAACCTGAAGACAAAGAAAAATCCAAGTAACTGTGCTATTTTCCAAATATTACCACACTATTTCAGATTTTTTTCCAGCTAAAAAAATACAGATGGTTGAGATGCTGGAAGTGTCTTACATTAAAAAATCTGTTTGGTATTTTTTATACAAGGAAGCTGAACCATAGAGGTCTGTATTATCCAAAACAGAGTATGAGAGGCACAAATGCATTTTTTGTGGGTCTCATTACCTATAATGGAACACAATGGATATATTGAAAGAACTGGCAAGTATTAAAAAAACCTAACAATGTTTATATTATTTACCATTACATTGTATTAATAAATCAACTCTCAAGTTGACTGGTCCTGTATGTCAGACTTTATAAGTGAAAAAGGAACTATTTGTCTACTGCCAGACTATTTCCAAAGAAAATGTCAGAATTCTGCAGCTCCAAAAGTTAAGAAACTTCAGCAAGAAAATCCAAACCAAAAGAGAAACCCAAGACATGGAGAAAAAAAATAAGAGAACACCATTTCACTATTAAGATAACTTTCTCCAGAAGTGGAATGTGTTTTAAAGTAATATTGCTTAAGTCCCATCTCAGCAAGCCAAAAGTAAAGAGGGTTACTAATAAGTTTAGTTATTACTGATTTATCTCTGCCACAGTTAATTTGTTTGCTTAATTAACTGGTTATAAAGACATGTACATCTCTTTGAGACTTATGTGCCTTGTATGAAATACAGCTCTCTCCACCAACACGAAATTCCAGAAGCACAACTAAACTCCTTTCAGCAACCACATTAATTTAACAGGACCACGACTTGGACATAACACCCATGTTGAGATTTATAAAAGTGGCACATTGTTACCACCATAACCTGTTTTCAATTATATGGATTTGAGATGGCATCCAGACTTCACCACAGACTAAACCCATGAAGAAAAGAGGTTCACAGACTATACAGAAAACCAGAGGACAGGATGAGGTAGAAAATTCCTGCTCCCCACTCATGCAGTGGAACTGTTACACAACTGCTCCTAAGGAGTTCAGTGTTATGTGGTAAGGCTGTAGGTTCACTCCCATTAATGGCACCATAACCATACCTGTCCAGCAGGAATCTGAGATACTCTGAACAATCCTGCTGGGATCGAGGGGTGAACCATGGAGGTCTGGAAGCTTCAAAGAAAATTCTAGGAGCATATGCCTCCCTCTGTTCAAGTGAGAGAACAGGCAAGGTTACATAGGAACTACTTAAAAAATTGGTTATATTAGTATTAACAGCTGAACTTTGGACTATTATTATTTGGATTATCCCAGAGAAGCTGAATGAAACACATGGTACACAAACATTTAAACAACTTAATCATACAAAGGGAGAGCCATTAATTTTGTAGCAATCACCTCTAGTACAAAGATAAAAATAGGTTATCCTGCTGGCAAATATTAAAGTTCAGTGAGTGCAAGCCAGTATTATGCATAATAGCAGCTACTGTTCCTGCTGGTGAGTTAAAAACCTGTTTGGTTTCTTCAGAACACCAGTACTTCATAAGTACCCATTCATTTAGAAGCTGATGCAGCCTCATCCCCTTCACCAGTTTATTGCTATTATTCAAACAGAAGTGTCTTGTGCATTTCCAGCATGAGCAAAAAGTTTTGAACAGCTAATAAATTCACATTAGAATTTGAACTCCAATAAAATTTAGTGTAAAAATCACTGAAGGTCATAGTTTACCCTAAAAAGATAGAGTCATCTCGTATATCTACTTATTTATATTTTTTCATTCTTGCTTCTCAAAGAGGACCCATCACTGCTTATTTATAAAAATACCAAAATGTCAACAAGTTCTACTTTGAGAAATGTCTGTTTCATAAGTCCATCCACACCATCTGAGCATTTAAAGGCAGACTCATTCCTATACAAAACTAATACTTGATATACTCAAGAGGACTCCCATGGCATCATGTTTGTTTCTCAATTTTGTTATATGGATCTAGGCTTAAAGAAAAGCAAACAGAAAACTGACATACCTGGGTATGGGCCAAAAAGGCAAAAAGATGCTGTAATTTTCTCATTAGGGAATTACAGCCATTTAGATTCAGAGACAAAACATGTCTTCTGAAACTGAAATGAAAGAGAGAGACATCAGTTTCCTTGCTAGACTTCTAACAATGCAGTTGTCATTCCAGCTCAGATAATTACCTCAAATTGAAAGAAAGCAAAACACATAACACTTCCCTTTAATACTGCCACTCTGCTCTAGTGCAGATATAAGATTACTGTACAGTCAGAATTAACACTGCAAAATACCTATGTCTTTAAGCATTTAAATGTGTAGGAATAACATACAGACAGACATTTTTTAATACCTTTCCAGATTATAACAAAAGCATCAGCAAAACTTTTTTACAATACAGCAGTGAGCAAGGAAGTGAGGAAAAACAGACTTGTCTTCTGACACTGGGCAGAAGGATCAGGATTTTCAGTGGCTAAAATTGCAGTTTCCAGAGCTGAACTTGAACAAAGTGATCAGTAACTGAGTGCAAAAAGCCCAACTCAGCTCTAGCAAGCTGAGAGATTCCAGGACACGTTATTATTCTGTGAATATCAAGAATGCAGTAACTGCAAGAATTATTTCCAGTGAAAAGAGCTGCTAAGAAACACTTACTCCGTTGCCATAAAAAGTGCCTGAATAACACTGTTCATGTAGCAAGTATTTCCTAGATTTATTAGGCCTGTCTTCCCAGTTTCAGATTTTCCAGATAGTCTAGATAAACAAGATGGCAAAGAACTGGATTGAGAAGTCCAGGCACTCTGATTGAGAATCAACTTAATCTTCTCTTCAGTGGGTTTGGGCATATCCTACAAGAGAAACATTTAACACACTTAATAGTTTTTTTGTTTGTTTCTATAACAGGTCCTACCATTCAGCAGTATTCTATCTCACCCTGTTCCCCAATTCTCCTTCAAGGTCTTGCTGCTGTTCTTGATTGCCTAGGAGATGCAACATACACCACCCTTGTTCCCCTCCCTCCCCTCAACCTTCTCCTTCAAAGCTTTATATTTATTTTATATTTCAAACACAGGATTGACATGAGATTTTGTGGTTAGCTCTTTACTCCATGTGGACACTTTAAAGAATTTGGATCTGTGGAACCACAGCTTCACATCTGGGAAAACAAACAAAAAAAACCCATTCCATGCTCTTAACATTCCTAATGTACCTTAATAGCTTCCAGAATGGGTTCATAGAGTTCTGGAAATCCTGAATAATGATACATCATACAGTGTATCAACTCAGTCAGCTGCATCAGAAAGGCTGTACTGGAAGGCAAACCATCTCTTTTGAAGGAGTGAACCAAACTGACCACATGTGGGACAATCTGAATGGAAAAACAATGAAACAAACAAAAAAGGTGAAAACTGCATCTTCTCTTTTTATTTTTTCTTCTACAAAACACTTCATTGAACTTCATTGTTTTATACATGCCAAATGATAGGGGATCTTTTATTATTTAATAAGAAGTGGTTGAGAAACAGTGACTTGAAACACATTCTTTCCACATGACAATTTTCAAGCAGCACAATTAATTACTCAGTGCTCTCTTTTAGCTCACATAGCAAGTTTTACAAGGAACTTTATGAACTTAGAAGGTGCATGCTAGGGTTTTAAATAGTCAAGTGTTCAGAAGTACTCATCTTATTAAGGATATTAACTGCAAACATTTTGTTTTTATGCCACCACCAACCGTTTAGTATCTTGTTCTGGTATCACAGATATGATTTTTAAAACAAACCTCTCAATTTTCCTTTAACAAAATCTAATGCTTGGAATCATAAGCCAAAGAATACATTCCTGCTATTCCTACAAGAGGGAAACTGGCCCACAGCTCCACCTAGTGAGGCAGCTCAGCTCCACAGACCATGAACAGTATGAGCTGAAAGTTTACCACAGCTGTGGTAATCTCTTTGAGACTTAGTTCAGATTCAGGACTACTTTAAATTGGGTCAGATTAGAATCAGAAATGTTTACTTCATCTCCTTTCTCCTCTTCAGCACAGCTCTCTACTTTTAAATGCTTAAGACATCAGTCTTAAGAAATCAAGTAGAAATTTACTTCAAAGCAGTTTACAAGGAGTAGGGACTTCTCACTGTGAAGCGAAATATTTTAGACACTTTCGCAGTTTCCAAGCGATCAAAATTGATTAACTGGGAAAAAAGTTGACAGAATAACTGCTTCTCATTAATTACTACCAAGGAATTTGTAAGCTAAAGACATGAAGTACAGAACAGGAATTATAAGAATATAGAAATCTGAGGAAGGTAAACCAACTACAAAACTGATATAGTTCAAATTACCAAAGTAAAAGGGGCAAGGTCCAAAATACCTATTTGCCACTTTTTCATACATTGGTTATTCTCTGGGTATAAAAAATATTTTTACATCTCTGATAAACAAACCCTGCTCTATAGGCAAGCAAGATATCCACCGTATAAATAGAAAAACACAAAGATTAAGTGTTCCACAAGTCAATAGTGAAAGCTATTGCAATAAAAAAATTCCATTTTCCCCTTAACAAATGTGGGTACAGCAATGAGAAAGCAACTAATGAGATCCAAGAAGGAGATTTGGATTAAGTAGATCTGAGATATGATAATTCTGCACAGACAAAGCACATGGGAAAAACAGAAAAAGTACAGGTTCTCAGTTCTGTCAAAGAGAGTCAAACTCTGCAGGCTGGATAACACTGAAAGTTACACTTTGAATAAACCCAGAATTACCACTTCTGGCTTGAGGTTGCTTAAATTTCTGTATATCAGTAAAATTGCAATGATCATAAGTTCTACATCATAAGCACAAGTACACTGCTTGTGCTATAAAAATATCAAACTAATTTATGCTAATGATGCTCAAGTGTAAGGAGGAAGAATGTAATTTCAGATTCATTACCAAGTAAATTAATTTCTACTTATCAAATGTGCATTTGACCCTTTCATAATCAGACCATTTGTTATTTAAAAAGTAAACAAGCACTTAAAGGAAGATATTACAAAATATTAAACGGTAGTAGTACAAAAAATGATAGTGAAGGAAAATGTTTAAAATGGAGCAAAAATGGTCATGAAAAGGGGTTATTTATGCAGTATAGTAAGCAGTCTCCAATATAAGTTTTCTTTGTTGAATCAAATTTCTCTTCCTAGAATAAGCTATCTCATATTTTACATTTTTTCTAATGTTTTGTCTCAGGAAAAAAAAAAAGAAGAAAAGCAAGACAGCAAATATATGAAATATTTATGTTTTGAGCATATTCAAAGCTTTCAATTGTGACTCAAATTTCTATCCTAAGAGGAGATCAGGGCAGTGGGGAAACTTCAGACATCTCTCATTAAAAAGCAATGTAACAGGCACAAGGCAATGACTCTGACATTAAACAAAGGCTTTGATGTCCCTTCAGAGCCTTGGGGATGGCTTAGAAACATGTGCCAGGCTGTAACTGTTAAATCTCAGACATTTCTCCTAAACTTTAGGCTGAACACCAAGTGTGGTTAACTAACACAGTCACTGTCGTGCCCTCCTGTCTATGGCCTCAACTAATGAAATGCATTTTGAAAAGGGGACATTAAAAATGGTGACCTTTAATTTGGCCATGAACAAACAGCTTTCAAACAAACACAGACAGCACAGCTTTCTGGAAGTGAAGTACTTGGTCTCATGAGCCTATTCAGGGTGAGCAGGTTACACAGAGCAGATTATCTCTGTTTTCCTCAAACAGCTGTCCTCAAAAACCTACTTGCTGCCCAGCTTTATCAGTCACACACATACAAATTCACACACATAAAATGGATTTCCAGAAGCATGCAGTCAAAATGTAGTGCCCAGATACTCCTGCCAGAAATAGGCACATACAAGAAAGGACAATGCTTGCTTCCAGTTATATATGAAGTGGTTGAATTTGGAAGCTAAAAAGCCTTCCTGTGACCACAGGAACCTGATTCTAGGACCTTCCAACAGAAAAAACCCAAGCACATCAATTCTGTTGCTCTCTACACCCATTTCAGAAATCACACAACGAGCAAGTGACATTTCAAAGCACTGAAAAACAGTTATTTAGTAACTCACCAAATGAAAAGCTTCTGGAGAATGCTGGAAACTAAGTAACATATGGGAAAGGACAGCAAGGGCACCAGGCCTCACTAGAGGAAACCAAAGTCGATTAAAGACCTAAAAAAACCCACATTTATTTCAGTGAATCTGCAAAGTAAAATTTCACTAAACATAAAACCAAATCTTCAAACACACAACCATTTGAATAAGACAAAAATCATTACATGCAATGACAGCTACAGATGCATTTACATCATATTTGCAGAGCAAGAAGATACTGTAGGCTACAATAAAAAAGATGCTACACAATTGCATAGCTGGTAGCAACTCCTTTCCCTCTCGCTCAGTCTTGAATGCTCTTTTCCAACATACCAACTCGATCTTAAGCAGAGTGACATCAATGAGGATGGTAAATTTCTGGACTGCAGCCAATCCTTTCAGCAGTGCTATCACCCACGTTTCCACATGCTGAGCCAGAGGCCAGGAGAGCCAGTCAATCATTCTGCAAGGTAATAGGAGGACAAAAAAATATAAAAAAACAATATGCCACTAACTTTAATCTCAACAAAAAAAATACTCTATTCTACCTTGCTACAAGCTAATGTAAATAAGACTCACAATAAGTAATGCAGGAATGTTAGGCAAGTGGTAAACTAATTTTGATTATATCTCAACTCTGAAGTTAATATTTATTTATGTAACACATTTGAAATAGGCAAAATTAATATTTGAATACCCAAAAATACATAAGCATAAAAAAGTCAATATTTTGTATTGTTTCTTGTTGGTCTAGAAAATGCACCCTGATTTTATAGACATGGAGCTAACATCTGGCAAAAACTTACTGCTGAAACAGCACCTGTACCTGACATACTTTCCCACTAGCACCTTTTTACCCCAAAGCAGAGCAAAACTGACAACTAAGGAAGCCTCTTCAACTTACACCTACACTCCTGGAAGCCAACTCAAACACTCTAAATGAATGGTAAAATCTAGTAATTTTAAATACATTGAGCAGTCTGGGGTCCCACATACATCTCAAAAAGGAGAATTTTCCTTGAGCTAGGAAAAAAAGTGAAGGGACCTCCTGTGCCTAGAAAGTACGGTGAAATATCAGGAACAGAAAACAGAGGTATTCTGTCCTTTTAAATTTATAGTCAATTTATACTGCTCCTTAAGGCAGACAAGCAGATGAGGAGAAGCAATTCTAAGACACAGGCAATATTGTAAGGGAGTGTCAGCTAAAACACGAAATCTAGGATTTGTTCTTCTGAGATTTTACTCAGCAATGTTTTGAATTTCCTTTAATTGTCCACAAAATTGCTTTCTTCAAACAAGATGAGGCAGCACTTATTAGATGGAAGGAAAAACTTTCTACTACAAGAGTGGACAGATATTGAGACAAGTTATAATGTATCTTAGAATTATGTACAATCTGCACATAAAAAATTCAATGTATCTTCTAAAATAGAGAATCAAAAACACAGGCTCAAACTGTTTTTGTCTGCAAAGAAATAACCTTAAGCTAAAAAAAGACCCCACCCCTCATAGACCAATCATCTTCAAATCCTCCCCTCCCTGATTTCTATATAGGCTTGATATTCTTCAGCAGTGTCAGAAACATTTGCACAGCTAATTCAAGCCTAATGACAATACATTTTGTTTTCTTAACTGTTTAGACAAGTATTCTCTAGAGCCCTACATCAGAACCACTATTGTAAAACATCTGACTGTTAATCTGAGAGTTAATGATTTTGAGAGCAGAAACAAAAGTCAGAAGAAGAGACAAAAGTGAACTTGCAGACCTGAGACCATCCTAAAAAGCATGAAATCTTAGACCTGGTAGGTAAAGATCAGGTACTTTGGTTCCATTTACTTGGCTTTGCTCTGTTGCAATGAATGACTGCATTTTTAATACAAAGGCAGATACTAGCATGAGTAATGATGATCAGGAATGTAAACAGAGGATGCTTTTTTGGGTTTGACCAGATTAAGAGAACCTTAAAAGCATCAAGAGGACCTTCTGCCTCACACCATCCTAAAATCAGCAGGTGTTTTACCCATGTGTGTGCCTAGTAAGGATAGTATTTTTGATATCTTTGAATAGAAAAAAAACCTATTTGTGCAATCTCAGACAGTAACTTCTTTCACAAAGAACCAGAACTTCACCATATCAAAGAATCTGGCAGCTAAGGCATGAATCCCTCAGATTAGAAAAAAATAAAACCAAAATAGCAAAAGAAGAGCCTCTGACTACCTGGCTCAAATTACAAGTCTTTTACATCAAATTACAGTATTTTACTTTTTTTTTTCCAATAGAACAGAGCACCTTGTTATATGTGGAGTTTTTCTCAGCAAAATTTTCAGTTTCTCTTAACAAAAATAGTTGGGTTGAAGAGCAAAGAAGCATTCTACTCGTTAGGATCCTGAGTACAGCCAGTCCATTTCCTCCCAGAGTTCTGAAGTAGACTCTTAAAGTAGCCATATATCCTCAAAGACATTCAACACTTTTCTGCTTTTCCTCACTGATGCTTCAGGTAAGGTTTCATGAGACAGCTGAGTCAATCAAAACCAGTTCAAGACAAAAGCCAAATACCTTTCTAACATGATCTTGTGTCTAATGTACCGCCCCCTATGAACAAACTCAATTTATGAGTCTGTTAAATATAAATTATTTACTACTCTATGTTCAACTTCAGACATACTCTGCAATGCCACAGAAGTTATACTTAGGAAGTGAGCAACAAGGTCTCTAATTTCCAGTCACCAAAGCTCTGCTGACTCCCATCAAACCTTGTTGTGCCTGGAGTTCTGCATCTCCTGGGAATGCTGCAAGCCTGATGACAGCATCATCATTTGGTGCTCCAGACATTCCAGCTGCATTAACCTCTTAACAATTGCTCCACTAAGCCAGAAGAGAATAATAACTGCAAAGGGTTGCCAGAGGTAGAAAAAGAAACTGTATGCAGTGTTGACATGAGTAACCAGAAACAAAACCAACAAGGTTCCATGGAACAAAAGTAGAGGCTCTGAAGAGAGAGTATTAGCTCAAAGAATGAGCAAACCCAGTAAGATTGCTCTTCCCTTTCAAAAAACAAGAGAAAAATTCACCCACTACATGGCTGGCACCAAAAGGGAGCACTCATTTGATAATAACACTGTAACCAAAGTTCAGCACTGCATTACTTCCCTAAGCAGAGACACACAGAGAAGCCATTCTCAAGCTACAGTTATATGATCACACTGTCTTGATGCAACAATGCAAAATAAATGTTAAAACTACACTAACTTGAAAATTAATCCCAAGCTCATTACTGGCAAATTATCAGCATGACCAAATCCTGAATTTACCAGCTCTGACTTTTAGACTGGGCACACACCTTTGCTGAAATCTCTTCAGTCAAGAAGATTATTTTAAAGTCCCTAAACAATGTCTTACCCCAAATTGTATTACTAATGTTGCTTCTTTTCATTATGTTTTCAACTGAAATATAACTTCTCAGCTTACTGTAACCACAAGGACTGTTTTCAGTATGAGGAAGCCCTCAGTATTCCATCAAGATATCCAAGCACTACACTACATGAATGCTTAAGTATTACACTACATTCAAAAAGATGTACTTAAAAGTAAGAATATTGCAGACACTGAACTCTTAGTTTAAGGCTTCTTAGAAGTTATTGTTTAAACAATACAAACTTCTGATAGTGCCCTGTTTAACTGCATTACCCATTTTCCTACCCTTCAGTGCTCAATAACAGCTTCTTCAAGAGGGTTTAAAAAAAAAAGAATATCAAGGTCTTTATCCTTTTATCACTCATCTTTCTGCAGCCCTATTACTCACACACCTGAAGATACTAACCAAGATTGCAATCTGGCCCAGTCTGTTTACACTGCTACTCATCTCCACCACATTTACTCAAGGTTAGATTAGTGACAAATATAATATGAAATTGCTTTTACATCACTCCTATTCCTCTATCATTCAACCAACACCCAAAAAACCTATAAGGGCTTGAGTAAAAAGGGTAATAGAGGCTGTTCTCTGTGAATCCTACTAAAAAATCAGGAAGATATCTAAGCAGAAAAAACTCTCAATATTAAGCAGTAAAACTCTTCAGAGCAGGAGATGATGGTTTATACCATCACATGACAATGCTACCCTGGCTTCTTAGAAAAGCAGAAAGGTTCACCTTCTGAAAACAAGGCCTTGTTTCTCAGCTTGACTGTAAACCCCATGAAGTTTCCTACTTATGCCATCTTCAGTAAGGCAGATCTCACTCAAAACGTCATCTAAGAGGAACACAGGTGCTGCATCTAAGTTTCTATTTAACCCTCTTCATTCACCCCAGCAGGGCTGGAGAATGAAGCCACATTAGCAATGAAGGTGACAACCTTAAACTAAAGCCACCAGTAACATTCACAGCATTATATATATATATAAAACCTTAAAATGCCAAAAAGCATGACTTGGAATACCATCTTAAAAGTTCCTCTTTTTTACACTTTTGTTTGGTTGTTTGTTTTTTTTTAATGTAACCTAAGTAACCAATAACTTCAAGAAAGGCAAGATGAAGAGACTCCTTTGACAATGAAATACATTACCTGCACAGAGCTTGAGTCATACTTGCATCTTTCACATTAGGATCTGTAGTAAGGCTCCTGATGAGTACTGTAATCATCTGCAATGGTATGTGCTGCACAAGGCTTGCCAGTGCAACAGAAGGTTCAAATGAAGTATCTGTATCAATTGAATATGACATAATGTAAGGAACTAAAAAGAAAACCCCACAGAAAAAAAAAGTAGCCTTTTTGTTCTACCCTCTTCTTCACCATAGTTTAAAAGTGACAAGAAATCTATCCTACATCTTGCATTCTATTATCACAAGCCAAACTAAAATTAAAATGTATCAATGAATTAAGGACATGAACAGCAGTGAATTACAAACTCCTTTAGTTGATTTCATATCCATGCAAGAAAGTGACAATCTGCCAACTTCCTCCTCTTCCACCCTAAGTGAATTGAGAAGTACGTTTTGTATCTTTCTAAAAAGAAGTACCATAAGCTGTTTATTACACTTCATGTTAAGCCTAGGAACTTAGTGCAGCACATCCTATCTCAACAACTCTCTGCTAACCATACCACTTATGGCAAAATGCAAAGTCAAGTTTCACGGGTGCCTCAGCAAAGGCACTTTCCAGTGGGAACCATTATAGTACTTCACAGATTTCAGAAGTCAGAAAGGACCTATTTACAATCACATTTCAATTACTCAGGCACTGGATGCTTCCTAAAATTTTACATATATTATTTGTATGTATTCATAAACACCAATTTGTTAAACAGTTCTAAGGAGCAAGAAGGAAGAGCAGCTTTACACTGAATCACAGAACTGTGTTGGAAGGGACCTCTGGAGATCATGTAGCCTGACCCCTCTGCCAAGGCAGGGTCACCTGCAGCAGAAAACACAGGCACATATCCAAGTGGGGTTGGAATCTATCCAGAGAAGGAGATTCCCTGACCCTACGGGCAGCCTGTTCCAGGGCTCTGCCACCCTAAATCTAAACAAGTTCTTCCTCATGTTAAGGTGAAACTCGTGTTTTAGTTTATGGCCTTTGCTTCTTGTCATGTTGCTGGGCACCACCAAAGAGGCTGACACCAACTTCTTGGCAATAGCCTTTGAGATATATACATACATGCATTTTACTACTGATAATTTTAAATCTTTCTTAACAGGGCACTCAAAACTTCATTTCAGTATATCATTTAAAGCATTGCACCAGGAATGTTTCCAAACACCATCCTGCTCTGAAGCAAAATAAATCACTACTCCCCCTTTAGCTTTTAGAAGGGGGAAAGGAAATAAAAAAGGCTTTGCTTTCTCAACAGCCAAGAAGTTAAATTTTAGAATCTGGGTGAGAAAACAGTAGTTCCCAGGTGATGAGTGCAGCGCGTCCACTGCCTGCGCCAAGGCTTTTCCTTTTCCCTGGATAACCCCCACCCCCGTTACTCCGCGCCGCTCCCGCTCACCCGCGGCGGAGATGACAGCGAAGAGCTCCTGCAGGGAGGGCAGCAGCGTGTCGGGCTCGGCCTTCCAGACGCTCCTGAGCAGCGCGCTGACCTGGGTCACCTGCGAGACGTAGAGGCGCAGCTCGGCCTCCCGGGTGCCCTGGCTCTGGAAGTGGGCGATGCTGCGCACCAGCTGCTGGCAGAAGGCAAGCGAGAGCTTCCTGCCGCGGGGCAGGCACTGCGGGAAGTCGCCCAGCAGCTGGCAGAGGCGGGCGCAGAGCGGCGGCGCGGGCCGCTCGCACACCAGGCGCAGCGCCTCCACCTGCAGCAGCTCGAAGAGCTCCAGCACCGAGGGGCAGCTCATGATGAGGCGCAGCCCCGCCTGGATGTAGTCGAGGATGGCGGGGTCGCGGTTGCTCAGCTCGCCGTAGCCGCGCTGCAGGAGCCCGAGGACGAGCCCGCGGTTGAAAAACGCCTCGAACTCGGCGCGGTGGAAGCGGCCGTAGGCGTCCAGCACCTGCCGCCCCACCTGCCGCTGGAAAAGGTCCGGGCCCTGCAGCACCAGCCGGGTGCCGAGCACGAACATGGCGCGGCACTGCGCCTGGCTCAGCGGCGTCTCCGCCGACTCCACCACGCGCCGCACGATCACCCGCTTCAGAGACATCGGGTGCGACGAGCTCACCAGCCCCTCCAGGATCTTGTCCATGGCTCCGGGCGCATCGGCCGAGCGGCGG
>VZTB01012397.1:199088-224078 GCA_013397245.1 Thryothorus ludovicianus
ACGGCCCGCCCCCCGAGCGGCGGCGGCCAATGGCGGCCCGGGGCGGGGCCGGGGCCAGGCCGTGAGGGAGCGCGGGGCGGGAGCGGCTCGGAGCGCCCGCCCGGGAGGGGCTGCGATGCCCGGGGATTCGGGGGCCCACAGGGGCTCCGAGGGGCCGCGCAGTTCAGAGCTGGCGCGGGCTGTTCCTCTGTCCCCTGCTCTGGCAAGGTCCCGCCGGCCCGTTCCGTCCGCTCTTGCGGGGACGCGCTGGCGCATGAGGCGATGGCGGCCCCCTCCCGCCCTCGGCCTGCGTGCACAGCCCGTCAGCTCCTCCTGGGGTGTGTACCTATTGCTTGAGTTGCTGCTCAGCCTTGCTTTAGTTATTGCTCTTTTTCGGATGCTAGTTACTTGTGACCAGCAGCACTTCCTTAGAGAAGCCTTTGCTGTTCGGCAGCGCTCTGCTCTGACAGAGCAGCTGTTAATGCCGACACACGTGCTTGAGAGGGTGTTCCCATCCTTATTTAAGCCTGGAAATCCTTCATTTCTGTGAAAAACGAAGTTCACCTTTTTGGCAGGATTCAAAAGGTTTAATAAAAGACAATAAGGACAAGGCAATAAAGCAAAATACACGGCCGGAGTGTTCGGCCAAGAGCACAAATGTCCCAGATAACCCCCCTTTTAATATGTATATTTGAACTTTTCTAAGAACTTACTTCCATGTTTCTGGGAGCTGCTTTGCATGGTCACTCCTTGGTCCCGCCTTTTCAGAGCATGTGTGTGTCTTGGCTGTGATTTTAATTAATTCTTATCAGTCTTAATTTGGGCCTTGGTCTATAATTTCTACAGATGGTCAGTGCTGGTAGCTGGGATATCAGCAGCAGATTCTTCATGTCAGCAGCAGGGTCTGCACTGGGTGCTATCCTGACCAGGCAGTGTTCACTCACTACAAAGACACTTTATCAACTTACCTTACTCCTAAAGAAAACTCTATCTTTAAAACCGTTTCCACAACACCCTATATGGGTGTGAAAAGAAAGAAAAAAAACAGTACCATAATACATATTTATAACAACCTTATATGTACAACACTCATCTGAATATTCTGAAAAGCCAACTTTATAATATGTGTTTATAACAATTTTTAACCCAGTTTAGCTCTAGTTTCCAACAATCAGATCTTGTTAACGATCAAATCTTGCATTTTCATACAACAATACCTTTTCAGAATAAATGGGAAAAAAAAAAAATAGTTCTGCAAATTATGAGGACTGAATATTATCATACAGTCATAGAATCAGGAAATGATTTGGCATGGAAGGGATCTTAAAGGTCATCTATTTCCATGGGCAGGGATGCCACTCAGTACATCATCTTTCTCAGAGCTCCATCCACCTTGTCCATATAATCTCTTTTGGAACTAGGTAACAAGAGAGGTCACAAATGCAATTAAAACTGTCATTGCCAGTAAACAAACAGGAGACCAAACTCCTCTCACTCAAATAAAATCCCTTAGGCCGGCCTGCTGGTGACATAAGCTGAATGTCCTGGCAAAGCCTTGGTTTGCTGTTACTCAGAACAAACATCTTCGTGCTATGTGGTGAAGCAATACCTGTAATTCAGCATCAGGAGAGTATGGAAAATGAGGCTAATTAATCCCTGGTAGTATTTGAAGTGGAACAGGTGCAGAATCTGAGCTGGATCTTAGGCTGACAGCAGATACTGCTGGTTTAAGAGTAAGAAAAAAGAGCCACAAACCCTCCAGGGACAGCTGTAAGATACTACAGCTGTCAAATAACAAAGCACAAAACCAAAAAGTTCAGAGATGGCCTAAAAATTGAACTCCCTGTTGAAAAAGTATTTCAATTGCTCAGTTAAATAGCTTAGATGACTTGAACTTTGTTCCTCTGTCCTTCAGTTTTCTGTCTGCTGCTCACAGAAGTAAAATCTGCTTCTAGAAACCACTGTGCAATTACTGAGTCATTAGAGTCCAGTATAAAGTGTGTTGATCAAGAGCTTTTTTACAATAACTTTACAAAGGTCAGAGGCTGTTACCACCAACATCTTAACTATCTAAATTGTATTTGTACAGTGTACTGTATTGAAAAGATATCTAAATTAACTATTATTTTCAGAAGGACTTTGATGTAAACATGCATTAAAAAAAACCCCTTGAAGATGGGGCTACATTGTGTGGCTTGCATACCTCTGGAACTTAATGCTTTGCCTTCTGTGATCTGGACTAGGAGTGTTTTAGTTTTCTTATGTTTACTGGTATGAACTTTATTTATTTTTTTTTTTCCGAAGCCAGAAGAGGAAAGGAGGAGTCCGCTCAGGATCTGAAACAGAACTCTGAAAGAAAGAAGCACTGAAATCAAGCTGTGAGTGACACATGCATGAAAAGGGATAAAGTGAGATCTTATCTGGGTAGAGCATCATGGAGAGGGGAAGGAGAAAGGAAGTTTGGAGGTGTGAGGAGCTGCAAAGGTGCTCAAGTGTATTGATGTGAAAGAGAATAAAGGAGAAAGGCAGGTGGTATGGCAGGCTCATGGGGCATATGATGGAGTAGGAAAAGCGGCGGGATGATGAGTGAAGCAGTTGCAACAAATAGGGAAGCAAATGTGCAAGAGCTGGAACAATCATTTGAAAACCTAGAGACATATGGATGATTTTCAGGAGCGTGGAGATATGGGGAATGCTGAAAGCATGAGCAGCTGCAGATTAGCAGGATCAGGGGCTCCTGAGAGCTGGGAGATCAGAGGCCTCAGCAGATTTTCAGTGCTTTGCCCTTTGTTTACATAGCAGTGTTGATGGGGGGGGAGACAGTGCCCACTGCTTGGGATAGGGAACAGTCTTCCTGACAGCCTGGGACCGTTCTGTCCAGCAGCACAGTCACAGCAGTCACTGTGTAGATAAAGCAGGTTCTTCCCAAAAGCTCCAGGAAGGTCTGAAAATCTACAGCCCCCATAAAAATTAAAATTGATAGCTGGAGGTGTATAGTTGGAAGGAGAGCAAGGTAATTCTAGCAGAGAACCTTGAAAATCGTGATCTTATTTTCATGCAGATGACCAAGTATGCATAGTCCTAATTTAATGACTGCATTTCAAGTAATAGAGCCAGCAATGAAAAACAAGTGGCTAAGTGTTATGATGTTTGGTTGAGTCACTGAATTGCCTGTGACCTCAGAGCTAAGACTAACCTAACTGGGAATTGTCCTAATTACTAATTACTAACCTTACTGTTAGATATGCAATTACCAAGCTATAATTATGAGCTAAATTTTAGAACACTGACTATTCCTCTGTTTACAGAGAAATCTGTATATAAGAATATTACTAAATGTAACAAACAAATTAAAAATAAATTCACTCTTCAGTGAACAAAATGTATCTTTAAATACTTCCTCTGAAAAAGCAAGTAAAACACCCAGTCATGTTTCATGAAAAGTAACGATTATTGTTATATACTAATTACCTTTACTGTGAAAAAGCACAAATAGAAGCAGAAGATTAACCATGGTGGCCTCTCTGTGATAACTTAACAATCTTAAAGACAGGAAAGCAAAAAGGAAACTTTTTGCTAAGAATCCTGGATTAAAGATATCCTATCAGCCTTGTGCATGAGATGAGTTCTTTCTAGCAGAACATTTCATAGATAAGGGAGGCACTCTAAAGGTTCATGAGGCTGTGGGTGCAACATCTGCCCATTCCATATGCCACCCACGTGAACCAGTCTGACATGCTGGACTTCCTGCTGCTGTACAGAGGTGTCTGCATGGCATGTCCAGCGAGGTCAGTCTCCCTGAGAGATGGATCCCACATGTCTGCATACAGAGAGCATCATGAGCTTGGCTGTGTGCTTGCATGACTGCTAATTGTAGTGTAAGGCAGGCAACAGGTGACCAAGGGAGATGAGGAGCAGGCTTCTTTTTTCAGTCACAGCTTGCTCTTCAAAGTGTCACCGTGACATGAAACTGCACCATGAGTCAGGAGCTCCTGAGCACTCCTTGTGGCCTCCATATCAACGCCAGTGCTGGCTGCAGGCAGCTGTATTAACTGCAGGGTTATTATCTGTCAGGTACAAAGAGTGGTAGCTAGGTGCTTGAGAGAGCTGTAAGGGTCAATTAGATAATATTTGCTAACTATTAATTAAGTGGTTTAAGTTTGAAAGTGTTGATTAGAAATGCCTGAGTGTTGAATCATCATGTTCTAGTTGTACATGGTCACATGTCTTGAAGGTTCATTCAGCTGATAAACAACAGGACAGGCATTTATTTATCCAAAAATCAAGACAGCACAGCATGCAGCCCCAGTGTCTTACTGAAACCTGTTATCATGATGCAATTATTTATTTTTGAGGAGAGAAGCTTTGATTTGACAGAGCTGTTTTGCCTCCTGCTGATACAATCTGTCATGATTCAGTTTTGCATATATAATATAAATATATTTGCCATGTCAAGGAGCAACATCTGACTGAATGTGGCTTTATTTCTAGTTCTGTATTAGTTTTTCTCAGTTGTAAAAGAGAGATGTTGCAGGGATTGCATTTGGTATTCAAGACCTGTGCAGTAACTGCCTTGAAAGCGAGGAGCATCTGTACCTTCAGACAAGGAACTGGCTATTAACAGCCGTGATTAAAGGCTGAAGTCCAGCTATGGTGGGAGGTCTAGGTAGCTCCTTAACATTTATGTGGCAATAATCTGCCACAGAAATAGGCTGAGGCATGAAAAAAGTTGAAGGAGTCTCAGGCCTTAAACACATACAGTGTGGATTGTGGGGCCAGAAAACTGATGTTTTAAAAGGCAAGCACATCCACGTGAGACAAACCAATAGAGAGTATCAGCCACTGCAAATTTCCAGGAATAAGAAGCATCCCTGTGGTTCAGCATGGCTCAAATATATTTTGGCTGAAAGACTGTCTTGACTCAGGCTTCTTTGGCCGATAAATCCACTTTCTTCACTCTGTCTCAGTAGTAGGTTCAGCTGGTCCACTGTGGTGAGTGTATTTTGTATTTCTTCCTTTTACTCAAAAGGGTAACTGGCAAATCTTTACACATCTTTCTCTCAAATCTCCCTTACGTGAATAATATAAATAATACTGCTTGTAACCAAATATACTCTTCTCACTGATGTCTGTCTCAATGCACACCCTAAAGAAAGTAAATGTACTAGCCATGGTGAATCAATGGTGGTTGGGTTGATGTTTGGACAGTTGGAAACTTGGCTGTGCATTAGCGTCTCCTTGTTCTTCACTTTGTGAGATTTAGAATTATATTGGTGCAGTCTCACAGTTGTCAGGAAGGTTTAAGGTCCCTAGACATTCACAGCTGTAACCCAGAGGCAATCCATATGCCAACTTTGTGTTTCACCAGCGTGAAGTGCATAACTTTTCCAAGCCCTGACAATGTAAAAAGTGAACTTTTGGTGGCTCCCTATCTCCTTTCTCTTGCATTGCACAAAATGTTCTCGATAAATATCCCAGATTTTAAAGCTGACATAAACTCCTATGTGAGCTAGATGTGAGCCTAGATGTTTAAATGTAGAGAATCAGATTAAGTTGTGCCAAAACCCCTCAAATTTGTGCAATGCTTTACTTGTGCAAATGCTTACTTTGCGTGCATAAATTTGCAATACAAATGCAACTTGAGTGTGTTCATATGAAAATGTGGCATTATGTAGGAATTTATATGCAATGATACATACTATTTTCAGGGAAAAATTTGTAATGGTGATTCTCTCTTTCAAGCACAAACTGGTCTTAAAGCCAGAAAAGCAAGCCTCTGTGAAGAACTTCATTTGATAAACTATACATGTGATAAAATTCAGATACCTGCTGAGGAAATAGCCTGTTTATAGAAATAGAGTTATACATCAACCCAGCTATCTGACAGAAAGTAATAAAAGCTGATTGCCTGCAAGGTCATCTGTAACTCAGAAATTAGACAGAATATGGACTGTGGAAGTCAGCTGTGAGGCTATGGCAGAGAACAATGCATACTTGATTGAATTCTCCGCTAAGGATGTGTCAAATATCACACCTTTCTCAAGAAAGAAGAGACTCAGTAGGTGAAGAAAATATTAAGGATTCTACTTCCTTGCATAGCATGCACAACTGACTTAACAGGTTTTTCATGATGTGTTAGTTCTGAAATTTTTGTGAAATGTTCAGTAGTCACACAGGCATCCAAATAGATACATATTCTAATTTGTAAAAATGTGGCAGCATACTTCACTTGGAAAAGTAGCAGGTTTAGTTTAAGTTAGACTGCTGTTTCTTTTATCAGTTTTTAATGAGACACTTGGCAGAACCAATACTGAAATCCTTATAGCTGTTGGCTGACACACACAATGTCTGCTGCTTAATGAAGGAGTAAATTGTATCATAAATCTCCTATTTTTATTGCTCTTTCTTTGTATGAGAAGTGCAAATCACCTTTCCAGCTTACGGATTTCTGCTGTCTCCTTCTTCATATATTATCTATATGTATTGTAAAGGATACCATAAAAGGATGTAATTTGTCCAAGACCAAATATCAAAGATGCTATCACATCTTCTGGTTATATATTTTATGGATGACATTTGGCAGAATAATTGAGGACTGAATGCACATTATCATTTAAAACAAGTCCAAAAATACATAGGGAAACAAGAAAAAAAAAAAAAAAGAAAAAGAAAGTAAAGTTTCACAGAATAAAAAGTTTATTCCTGAGAGATTTGCCCATGGCTTGATTTGTGTGTATTTTAAAAGATTCACCTTATTAGAGTCCATCGATTTTCCAGTATTACAATATCTATGCATCCTGTGAGGATGTCTGTGTACCTTTGCTAGTTGTTACCTTATGTTTATAGCACTTCTCTCACTAATCCAGCATTTTGGCATGTATGGAACCCTTTGCCCTGAGCTAATGGAACAAAATGTTTCAGTATATGCAGATAATGTGGCACAAAAGAAATCTCATTATTTTCAATGGTGCGTATGTAAGGCTCAACTGGCCACCATTTCCTGAGCCTTTGCTGTTCTACTGTGTGTGCAGACTCCTCCAAAGTGGAGTAAACTACTATGCCTTGCATCTTGGTTAGTGCTTTTTTTTTTGTTTTTTGTTTGTTTGTTTGTTTGGTTGGTTGGTTATTTTTGTTTGTTTGTTTTTTTGTGGTGGGGAGGGTGATGGTGTTTGTTGTGTGTTTGTTCATTTGTTGGATTTTTGGTAGCATGCATAGAGTCCATATTTTCTTAATTCCATAGTGCTGTTATTTGTTATTACCACTGGTCAGGCTTCATCCATTTCATGGGTTGTACAACTTAATTTGTTCTGATTATTTTGCCAAAGATTAAGCATTGGTTTTCCCGGCTTCTGAGAATTTTGTTTCAGGTAATAACCATGATTTTTCTTTCTCCACTAAATCCATCGATGGGTTTATCGGTTGTTGTTTTGGTTTGTAAAGACAGGTGTCTGCTAAGGAAGGCAGGAGATTCTCTTGAAATGGAAAATGTAAACTCTCTCTCTCTGAATCATTATAATTAAGGGGCTTTCAGGCAAAGATATGGGAATAGGAATAACACTTCTTTATTAGTAAAATTAGAATAGAAATACAGTAATACAAGAAATCCCCACTGACAGAGTCAGAATCCATCCTGACACCCTGTGGGTCAGGGTGTTGGTGGCAGTCCCATTCAATGGTGGCTGCAGCCCTCCTGCAGTGGCAGATGTGGCTCTGGTAGAGCAGTGATCCTGTAGAAAGGTGTAGTTTTCCTCTGAAGGTCCAGTGGTGGTGTAGATGGGCCTCATCTTCCTCCGGGAATCCAACAGAGAAAGGGCTGACTGCAGTAATCTAAATTTCAGATTATATCCAGGGAGGAATGCTTGGCTCCTCCTGCTGGATGGAGCATTTCCCAATGGGATGATGGAATTTTATCAGTGGACTCAATGGCCCATGAGCAGATCTCTCCCTGGAGGGAGGATGGGTCATGGAAGAGATGAAGAAAACTGCTCCACCTGGTTTTTAACAGCTGGCTCATACAGAGGGTATCTCCCCTGGAATTATGAGGGATGGGTCACAAAAGAGATAACAAGCACTGCTCTACCTGGTTTCAATAGATGGTGATAGAATACATACTTCTGGTTACATCTTGCACTGCAACCCCAGACAGTTATACATCTATCAAAAATGTCTCTTGGCATCTTTTTTTTTTTATTGTCACCGTTTAAAACTATGCTGCTTCGTTACGCTCATGATATTCTGACTTACTCAGTAAAATGAAATATAAAAATGTAAAAACGTCACAGAGGTCCCTTTTATCCTCAGTCATCCTTGTGACTGCATCTTACCTAGTCTGAATGATCGAGACACCCAGCTTCGTCCCAGCCTGAGCCTGTGTGTCTGGACCCTGCCACAAATGATAAATAATGCAATAATAAGCAAAGCAATTCATGGAGGCACAGCTGCACTGCTCCTACTTCTGGCACTGAAATTCAGCTGCCACGAGTTCAAGTATCTCTGCAGTATCCTTTGTTGGGAGGTAGGTAGGTCCTTCATTGCCTAGAGAAAGTCTGTTTCATCAGATAACTCATTGGGTTTCAGAGCCCACCATCAGGGTCAAAATATTATGCCTCTGAAATCTGTACCTCTTGTAAAATCCAAGTGAAATCAGTATTTTATCCTCATGCTTATAACGAGGAAGAGGAGGTCAGACACAGGGACATGACAACATGTCTCCTTCCCTTGTAAATCTAAGAAAAAGAGTCTGACTTCTAGCTCAAGGAATCCCAGAACACTAGAGATCATACACTGAATAAATTCACCTAGCAAGTGAAGTGTTGTGGAATGAGGAACACAGCAGATCTGGACAATAAAGAGGGAGACTAAAAAAAAAAAGTATTTTGGGCAAATGTGCAAGCATGTTTAATGAAACAGAAGTCAGATGCAGCACCACTAGTTTATATCCTCCAAGACTGGGGCAGCATAAGAAATGCGTCATGTTGGCCTTGTACAGACATCCCCAAAGATTTCACACTTAAGTGAGCAGATCACAAGGAGTAATTTAGCCCTAAGACACAGGGTAATCACACTGGTAATCAGAATGTACAATTAATTTCTATATTCTGCCAGAAATGTCAATGCTAGTTTAGTGAATTTTCTGAAGAGTTTGCACAGTTGTGGTTTCATTTACCTAGTAGATTGTGGAATACTTTGCTTTTTTAATTCAGCTACAAAATTCAAATCCTCTGAAGATTTCTTAGCAACAAAGCCTTGTATCTTAATTCAGAATATTTTGCTTTGGAATCTGTGATAATCTTCAAAAAGAAGCCAGCCTGTCCGTATCTTGATACCTTGTGTATGGTATTGGATGCATTAGCTGAAATGCATAACAACAAAAGGAGTAGTAACAATCTTTTGAGTTGAATAGCTGAATTATTTGTAAAATTTGAATCACTAAGAAAATTTTCTGTACCTCAAGCTTATTTAAGATCCATGAAAATAACTATTATGTGGTACAGAAAATCAGTGCAGGGTCAAAATTGTACTGTAAAATGTGAAATTTTGTAAATACATTTTTATTTTGATTCCATTTTGAATTTCAGCACAGATGGAGCTTGTGATAATTCAATAGTGGTGGTATTTTGTCTCTGTCTGAAACTAGGATCTGACATGTTCTTCTCTTACAGTAGCTGCTGAGGGGAGCTTAGGTTAATGTGTAAAATAATTGGTTCTCTGAACAGTTGGGCACAGTCTCAATCAGTTCCAGTTTCAGGATCAGTTTTCTTTTAATCAGATGGAAGTATAGTCTTTTTCTGATGCTCTGTATGCACTAAAATTGGTTGGAAAGAAAATGCTTTGAGCGGTGCAGCGTAGAAGCAAATGTTCAATGTTATAAATAACATATGAGTACACAAATATACTAAACCTATAGAGCTTATTTATGTTGAATCATGTGTCAGGGTGTCATGGACTTTTCTGTCCTGATTTAAATGATCTCATTCTTCTGGAAGAGGACCTATTTAAAGTAAATTTAATGCAAAGCATAAATATATATAGAAAAATAGTTATTTTTCTTGATTTAACATGAAATTTTATACTACATATTATCTACAATATGAAAATATGAAAACTCATTATTTATGGCCAAACATTTTAAAAAATGAGGCAGATCCAGCCCCATCTTTTTAAAAATTATCAGGTGTATACTGACATCTTGATATACTATTTAGCCAAATAAAAAGAAGATGGGCATCTTTTTTTTTCATGCAGTTGTTACATATGCTTGTGTATCTTCATTTTCCTAGAAAGATTTAAAGCAATGAGAAGATCATAGAAGATTTATAGTGTCTTAAATTACTGTAGGAAAATGTGGATAACAGAGAAGAAAATAATTTTTATTTAAGCGGCTATAAGTTGCTCTTGGTTTATTAATGTTCATTTAGCTTAATGTAAATCAGACACCTAACGTACGTATGGAATGTTCTTTCTAAAAGAAGAATTACCATTCTAGCTTTTCAACAAAGATCTGGCTTAAGTTGATCCTGTGGGGAAGGCTCAAAAGTACACGTTACTGTTTTTTCCCCTTTAGACCAGTCGCCTTCCAGTCCTTCCTGAGCTGCAAGTGTTCATGGCTGGGTCATGTCCAACCTCTCAACCTCCAGCACCCCAAGTCCTTCTGGGCAGGGCTGCTCTCCATCTGCTCATCCCTCAGCCTGGACTGATACTGCAGGTTGCCCCAAGCCACCTGTAAAACCTTGCACTTGGTCTTGTTACACATCTTGAGATCCCCATGGGCCTCTTCTCCAGCGTGTCCAGGTCCCTCTGGATATGTCCCATCCTTCAGGTGTGTCAGCAGCACCACTCAGCTTGGTGTCATCTGCAAATGTGCTGAGGGTGCCTCGATCCCTCTGTCTGGGTCATTAATGAAGGCTTAAATAACACTGGTCCAGAGCAGACCCCTGAGGGGCAGTGCTTGTCACCGGTGTCCTCTGGGACCCTGAGCCCTTGACCACGACCCTCTGGATGTGACCATCCAACCAATTCCCAATCCACCTAACAGTCTACCCATTGAATCCATCTCTCTCCAGTTTGGAGAAAAGGATGCCATAGGCTTTAGAGAAATCCAGATAAATGCCATCTGTAACCCTTCCCTTGTCCCTTGATGTAGTCACTCTATCACACAAGGCCTTTGTGCTNCATGTCATAGGCTTTACAGAAATCCAGATAAATGCCATCTGTAACCCTTTCCTTGCCCCTTGATGTAGTCACTCTATCATAGAAGGCCTCTGTGCTGGTCAAGCAGGACTTGCCCACAGTGAAGCTGTGCTGGTTCTCCTGAATCACCTCCCTGTGCCTTAGCAGNACAGGTTCAAAGTTCCAGGAGTCATCCTTTCTTCCCTATTGAAAGATGGGTGCAATATTTCCCTTTTTGCAGTCATCTGTGACTGCCATGACTTACCAAATATTGTGGAGAGTGGTTTGGCAACTAGTTCCACCAATTCCTTTAGGACTCTGGGACACCTCTCATCAGGTCCCATAGACTTATGTGCATTCAGGTTCCTTGGATGGTCAAGAACTTCATCTACAGTAGGAGAGACTTTGCTTTCTCAGTCCCTATCCTTCCATCTGTCGTTGTGGGACACGCAAGGACACACACGGACACCTTCTCTTGAGAAAGTTGAGAACTATATTTATTAAACATCTGACTTCACATTTTATAGTATTTCCACACAGACCAGGGATTGGAGAAGAAGGCNTTCAAGAGGTGTGGGAAGAGAAGTTGCCATTGAAGATTGAGGTAAAAAGCTTTGTGGATTCTTCTACTTCAGTCTTCCACTCATGAGTTGTACCTGTTCAGTATTTTCTATCAAGGGATTGCACCTTTTTTGACCTTCCTTTTCTGATTAACATACCTGTAGAAGCCCTTCCTGTTATTCGTTGTGTCCCTTGACAGGTTCAGTTCCAGTTTTGCCTTGGTCTTCGTCACACCCTCCCTCCACAATCACACTTTTTTTTCTATACTCTTTCCAGATCATCTTTATACTCTTCCCAGGTTATTTGTCCTAGTTTCCACTGCCTCTCCATTTGTTTCTTTCCCTTTGTTTGACCAGCAGGTCCCTACTCAGCCATTCTGGTCTTTTGACTTCCTTGCATGATTTCTTTCTCCTGGGAATCTCTAGCTCTTTTGCGCTATTGAATATTTCTTTAAAGATTTGCCAGTTCTGTTCCACTCTCTTGTCACCAAGGGCAGTNCTGTCTCCACTGGAGCTTCAGCAGAGGCTGCACCTTTCTACAGGATCACTGCTCCACCAGAGCCACATCTGCCACTGCAGGAGGGCTGCAGCCACCATTGAATGGGACTGCCACCAACACCCTGACCCACAGGGTGTCAGGCTGGATTCTGACTCTGTCAGTGGGTTTGGATTTTTGTAATCCTGCATGCTTGTTTTGTTTTAGTTCTCCTAAATAAAGAAGCGTTATTCCTATTCCCATATCTTTGCCTGAGAGCCCCTTAATTTCAAAATTATAATAATTTGGAGGGAGGGGGTTTACATCCATCATTCCAAGGGACGCTTTTGCCTTCCTTAGCAGCTACCTGTCCTTAAACCATGACATTGACCTCTATTCCTCAAGACTGCAAACTCCACCAATGCATGATTAATGCAACCTAGGCTACCTCCAATCCTGACATCCCCAATTTTCTCTCTTATGCTGGTGACCATCAAATTTAGTGTTGTGTTCCCTCTGGTAGGGCTGGCTATCACCTGGCTAAAGAAGTTATCTCTGGAGTCTTCTGGATTGTCTACAGTTTGCTATGCTCCATTCTACCAGTACTTTACAAATACCAGTGCTTTTGAAGGTAAAAAGCTTTTAGTGCTTAGTCATTTAAGGTTTGTCTTCCTGACTTTCTCCTAGAATCTTTGCAAAAGATGAATTGTGGCCCACAAGTTGCTTGTGAAATAGACATCACTGTAGACAGTCTAAGTCATTCACCAAAGGTCAAATAATGATTTTTCAGCACCTGGGACTCTCAGAGAATTTTACTTGAACTTATAAAGTAAATGAATTTATTTTTGTTTAGACAGTAATTTGTATTTTAGAAGTGGATCAGGAGGAAAAGAAATTACACTTGCAATTTCAAAGTGTTTTATGAGTATCAGCCTTACTAAAACCCAGTAGGATGTTTTTTTCTGAAATTTCTGAGATGCTTTTTAAAATCCACCTCTATAAACATCTTAACATTTTTCCTCATGAAGCTCCATATTACTTTATAAATACTTGCAAAACCATCTCATTCACTTTTTGTCACTCTTTGTCAAATTTGTCTTGATATGATACAGAAAAAGTGCAATCTGCTTTCTGTGATCATTCCTTGTTTTTACTGGCCTGAACAATCACAGTCACCTTCATGCTCCATCTATTTGTTCTCTCTTCTCTCTTGGCCCGTATTTACATCAGTAAGGCTCAGGAGCTGGACTGCTTTTCCCCTTTTGTGATTTTTCCAGCATGTGGTAGGGCATAGCTTGCTTCACAATGAGAATTTCCAGCAATCCCAAAGCAAGAATGCTCCAACTTCACACGCCAGGGAAAAAGCAAGTAAGTATTGCATGAACAGAGGTGTCTCTAAGTAGGGAACCTCACCTGCCAGGGACTGGTTGCCACTGCAGTACTAAGAAGAGCTCCAAAATGAGGTGGAAACTACCAAAATCTTATTCATAATTTCGCTTTAGTATGCATGCTTCTATCCTGACAGGACATGCCATGAAAAGATGTTTCATTGCAGTGGACTAGTGTAGCATTGGAAATATAAATAGGGATTGTATAATACAAATACAGATGCTTAGATAAAAGCAGTTGGGATTTGTCTGGAAAGAATGAAATGAAACTGATTTTTACTTCATTTGGATAGTCAAAATAGAAAAAAGACCATTACAGTGTCAGAGACATACTTGCTAGCACAATAGAAATAATCAGGATTCCAGTTTAATGAGATATTGTAGAACGTGAGAATATTTTGAAGTGCTAATGAAAAAGAAAGAAGTGTTATAAGCAGTAGAAAATGGTAATTGGTAGATAGTAGCACTTATAAAGAATAATGACAGTTTCATATGAAAAAGCATTGTAAGAATGTTGATTAGCTTCACTGGAAGAGGAAAGATTTACGGAAAGAAGGGATTCAAAAGAAGAGCAGCTTTACTTCTGTTCTTGCAAAGCATTGAGTAGTGTTAATTAAAACTGAGGCAGGACAAAGCTTAGGGCACACACAATAGCACAACTCTTTTTATGTGAAACATATTTCTTTTCATGTTCATGCAGCCAACAAAGTATCCTCTGAATGGCATTGACCAACACAGGTGGGTGTAATATTGCAGAACTTGGGAGAATGACTGACTGCAGAGCTCATTGCCTCATACCTAAGAGGTTACATGGATAAAGTGTTCCTATTCCAGCTGCTGGTTCACATTGTCCTCCCTGCATTCCCAGTTACCTGTGGCAGGAACTCACTGCCCATAGGCCATGAACATTCTGGTCTCATTTGTGATACCAGTAGCATATATTTAAGCCTTCTGTACCTTAGGTTTTTATATGGAACTGAGAATTAGGGATTATGATACTTCTGGCATGGCTTTGTGCATGCTGGTTTTAGATGAAAACAGGGAAACAGCAAATGATAACCTGAGCTTCTATCTGGTTTTATTTATTTAGATCTGCCTTTTTCACACTACTCATTGGCAAAGTGAATGTAATGAAAACTTTGATTTTTATTTTACGTTACTTATGGTACTGAAAATGGTTTTAAAATATGGTTTTAGAAATACATTTAACATAAAATGAAGGGTTTTTTTTATTCAGAGCTGTCTGATGCCCTTGTCAAATATCTTATCTTACTTGATGTTAACATAATTAATCTCTTAAAACTGAAGTAAATTACCATCCTAATCATTCTCTGGTTTGTCAGCTGAAGTTAGACCACATTTAATGGTAATGCTATGTAAAATCTGATATGCTGGGAATATATAACATATTTCTGAAGGGCATGATGATAATCAGATTTGTCTAGACATGTAAAACACATTTTTGATGCCGTGAACTCCTCCAATTAATTTCATGAGTTTTTGAGACTATAATAATTTAGCTCAGATGTAGTGTGGGAATTAGAAATTGTAGCAGCCACAAAAGAAAGAAGGCTTTAGAAGAAAAGCCACGGGCTTCTTGAAATAATGAGGCCATGTCCCCATGCGTTATAAACACTATTGGTGTATTATTTCCAGTATCTAATGTATTCACTAAGTTTTTTTACTTGATGCAGGTACTTGCCTGTCTGAGGAAGGGTAAATTTAGACATTGGGCAACGTAGTGTATCCACTGGTTAGTTAATGGCACACTGTCTCCTGCTGCAGCCATGCAGCTGTGAACTTTTTCAGTTCATTGTGCTTCTCTCATTCTGATCCAGCACATGCTGGCTGCAGAAATCCCTCTCCAGAGTGGCTGAAAAGTAGTGGAGCAGGTCAGGATATCCCTGATTTTCCATTGTGGCTCTGCTCAGTAGGAATAGAACATTGTCCTAAGCAGTACCAGGAATCTGGCTGCATGTTTTAAAATTGCAAAATGAGAGCTGCCACAGTTCCAGTTTTAAGCTGGCTGGTGGTATGGTTGGTCCTGCAGTCAGATGTCTGCATGTTGCCAGCACTTCAAAGCCATGGAGCACCCACTGGTTTTCATTTTTGTCTTTCAGTTCCCCTTGTTTTCCCCCAAAGTCTGGTGTACAACCAGCTGGCAAAAACATGCCTCTGCTGATGAATGTGTTCATCTAAAGCACTGATGATATTTCATTTGTCAAGCTGAGTCTTTTCCCATCTCAGTCTGGGTTTGGTTTGAGTATTCTCCGTACTTCATTTCCCCATGTGGAAAGAGAGGTTTGTTTTTCTCTCTCTTTTTTCCATCTCTGCAGACTGCCCACAGACACTGTAGCACAACATGAGCTGGCACAGGAGACCTGGCTTTGGGAGGCTGAGGACAGTCTGTCTGTCTGTCTGTCTGTCTGTGTCCATCAGGTGGTTTGTCTCCACTGTCAGACTGCACAGGAGCAGTGGGTAACTGAGGAGGATGGGCTGTTCCATGCAAAGGACAGCCCTGCCCCAGCAACATCCCAGCTAGGCTGGTCTCTAGCCCCACACAGCTGTGCCAGACCCTGCCCTGACAGACCCCTGTGGGTTCCCCTCACTGCCCAGCTCCCATTCCTAAGGGAGTAAACAGCTCTTGCTGTACTCAAAAAGACTCACTCAAAGAATAAAGGCTTGAAAAATCACAGTGACATTTAAAAAACAAATATCCATCACTGAAAGATAAACTCATGTCCTTTTTTTCTTCCAGAGAAACTTACAACAACCTGCTTATTCAGCTTGATTGCATTAATGTAACTGTTCTTTGCTGCTAATAATAATTACAGGGAAACATTACACAAAGTAAATAAATTTTTACTTCCTTTAAAAGGTGTGGCTTTAAAATTTTTGATGTGTGAAATCCAGTTCTAGCTGGCAGCTATCTGAAATCCCCAAGTAAAATATGCCCAATGTGGAAATGTGTTTCAAAATCGGGAGCAAAATATGTGACCTAGAAGCCATAGAGGAGACAAGGAATTAACTGGAGAAAGCTCCAAATGGAGCTCCAAATCTCCTGAGGGGGGACCATAGGAAGGGTTTCCAGGAGGCTCACCTGCTTAGCAGTGTCATCACCTGGAGAACTCTGTAGAGATCTAAATGCCAACCAGAGTGCATGAACAGGAAAGGCAAGAGTGGAAGAGTGAACTGTACAAAGCAGGCAGTTAATATCCTGTACAAAGGGGAAATATTTCCATAGGAGAAAGAAGGAGAAAATCTTTTAGGCAAAACTGGAATAATCGTTTCTCAAAGAACAGATGAAAATCCTAAATAATGATGGAAAAACAGAGTTCGAGGTTTTGGCAGTCTGGGCTTGAGCACTTATTAGAGTGCATTGTGGGGGCAAACGAGTCTCCACTCTGTGGACTCTGTTCTCCAAGTATCTGGAAGAGAAGGAGTGTTCCCACTGCCTCTGGGGTTTATCAGCACAGGGTCTGGCTGTACCTTTGGAAGCTTTTGGAAGAACTGATGTTGCCAAAGCCAAGACGCACATCTTCCCCTTCCACCCCGTGTCCACAAATAGGTGTCAGTGTTGTTGCACCTGAGGAAAAACAGCCTAAATGTAAACTTTCATTTGCCAACTGCCTTCTTTTAGCAGTACCTTGATTTGTTTATCTACCTGCCTGCTTTTGTGTGGGTTACTACTAAAAGCAATAGCCCACTCTCCTCTGGTGCATGTTTCAGCACAGCAGCTTTGAAGATACAGGTGTTTTCATTGTGAGCTAACATCTGCCAGCTTGAATGTAATAGCATTTCACCACAGCAGACACCACACCTGAGCCTTATTCTAAGAGCTCACAAGGTCAAGAGGTTGGAGATGAGTGCAAATAGTTTTTTCTTGGTTAACAGAAAAGCTTTGAGGGAGCTCCCCAGGGAAGCTGAATCTTCCCCTGGAGGATACTGGTGGGCCTTAGCATCATTGTCAAATTCATTAAAAGTTGTTTCTTCTCCATTGAGGTTAATCAGAAGTGTGAGCTTTAGCAGAGGACTGAAAAAGTTTTCTGTTTCCATAGGAGGTCCTGAGCTACCATATTCTTCATACTTGCTGGAAATGAGTCACCTCTGAAGTACTAAGAGAAATTAGGTTCCTTTTCCTTCAGTTATATTGTTGTAATGTCTTATTCCAGTGTTCATCCAGGAATGTATTAGTAATTACTAGTATAATAATATAATTATAAAATCTCGTGAGTAGGTGCAAGAATAAAGCCATCAAATAAGACAAAGTGCTAATAAAATCTTACACAGCTTGGGGAATATTACCATAATAACACTTAATGAAGAATAAGTCATACATAACAAAAATACAGTAGTTTAATGAAAATAATACAACTATAGTTAAGTGTTATTAATTAAAGCCCTTTCCATGAATGTAATTTCATTATAGTCCCATTCCACTAGGGGTCAAATTCATCCCTGGTGTGACTTGGAGAGAGTTTGTTCGAGAGAGATTTTTGCCTTTGGTTCAGGCTACTCAGAATTTTGTGTCATGCTGCTTCTGAAGAAGTTCTGAGCAGCTTCTTCTGGCATCTGTGTAAACTGGAGTACAGTTTTTCAGCTTTCTTAGCGTCGAGTCCCTGCGCGCCCTGCTCCTTGTGCTCTTGTCCTTGAATGCCTTATGGTGATACCAGCACTCTACTGAACCAGAAATGTTTGCTCAAAGCCGGGCAGCAGAGCCGGCCTGTGGCTTTGGGAATGCTCGCATCAGCAGGTGGAGCTGTACCGCGCAGCAGGAGCTCACTTGGATGCTCTGGGCTGCATCCACGTTAGCGCAGGCTTTGCGTTGGTACAGGGGAGGGGAGAGCTTTTGGAGAAAACCTGGCAGCTGTCCCTGACTCGCTGCACTCTGACCCCCAGCACAGAGAGGAGGGGACAGCAGTCCTGCGAGATCCTGACCGGATAAATCCTTCCCATGAGCAGAACAGAGCCTTAGATTAGGGTGTCCCCAGCATAAAACTGTTTGTTCACTGTGCTTGAGGTAACGCTGATGAGTGTATGATCAGAAATCATTAAACTGTTCTTTTTTTAAATGCCACCTTTGTCTCCTGCTAATCAGCTTGCTGACTATTTCATAATGATGAAATTGAGCCCTTTCAGTTCTGCCCTGGGATGTATCGGCTACAGCCAGAGGTCTGCATGTGCAGATTACTTTTTTATTAGGTGTGTTTTCTGCCTTCTCACCAAAGTAAACAAACCATCACTTGCAGTCTTTGAATTCATTTTATGTTTGTTTCGGTTATTTGGTAATTTATTCTGTATGACTGCTGGTGTTTGAATGGAATAACCGAGTTCATTACTCAAGTGATGAGAAGGCTTCCTGGAGCTCTCTCTCCATTCTTGTAAATGTGTTGCTAGTATTAAAACTTTATTTCTATCAGTTTTACTAGACATTCCCACAATTTTCAGTTCTGTTAGGCCACAATGCAGTTTTCTTTTTACTTACATTTCCGGTTCCACAGAAATTTTCTTGTACTGTTGAGGTCTGATATTATTTTTATTGCTTTAGTAGCTCTCAAAAGCCATGGTGCCCCATAAAGCACCATGGAACTAATACAATAGTACATCCTGTAAGCTCTCCTGTTTCAATTCTGTTCAACACAGAAGAAATGTGAAAAAATAGTATTTCATTTGCCTCCTTTATTGAATTTATGTACTGGACAGATGGATGTTTCGATGATTCTTTCACTGAAACTACAAAATCCTTTTCCTGTTCATTTTGCTGGATGATTGCTCCATTTAACACATTCCTGAGCTTGATTCTTCATTTCCAGGCTAATTATTTTAAAAAGTGCAATGGCTAATCTAAACTGTTCTGTCAAGCTGTCAATACCTGGAATCCATTTTTTGCCCACCTAAAGATGCACCCAACCAAACATTCAGTGGAACAAAAGAATGTGAAGGACAACTCTCATTCAGCTGTCAGTCTTATTGCCGTGTAAACCAGGTGACAAACATCAATGAAGTAGCAATCACATCTCTACGAGTTTTCCTTAACTCTTTCAGTTATCTCAATGCTTCTTTGCCACAGTAACATCTGAGAAGACCTACACTTACACACTTACTACTATAATCTCAGTTATATGAATTACTGCTTCAGCTATATTTTCTTTTAAAAACAGTCATCCCCTTTTTCTGCTGTCCCATATTCTCCCTTGGGCTGTATCAGCGTTATGCAGAAGACAAATTGGCATCTCTCAACCAGTGTTTTTTCTTCTTTTTCTCTGAGAGAGGTATTAACTTCTTTCAAGAACTTCTTTCCAGGGACTTCATACTGACTAAGATATCATAATATTCCCTTTGCTAAAAAAATCAGGCTAAATGATACAGATCTCAGTATTAGTAATGAGAATTTGTTTCTCTGCCAAACAACTATGTGTCTTGCAGTAGACTGATCAAAGATTCCAACATGCCATCATGAAACCCATGTTAGCAAAGCCTCAGGTGACTTTAAAGCCCTAAATTAGCATTAGCATTTGAAAAATGTATTTTGGAAGAAATTCTGAATGCAATCAGCAAGGGCTATTGCAACACCATAGTTGTCTAAAGCAACAGAAGTGGTTGTGTTGTATCCAGATTTTGCCTCCATCACTGTTGAGGAGAACAGAGAGAGGATGTGGACTTAAAGAAGGCACCACTTATAGCAAGGAAAATTCCAGATAAGCTCTAGGAAAACAGTTAGATTGGACAATTATTCAATCAGGCTACCCAGGAAGGTTGTGCAATCTATCCTTAGAGATATTCAGCTCTGGACTGGCCATAACCCTCAGAAATTTCATCCCGTTTTGAAGCTGGATCTGACTTAGAACTGATGATACTTAGTGCAATGGATCAAATGACCTCCAGAGGTCCCTTCTAACCTACATCTCTCTGATTCTGTGGTTATAAAAGACATGATGAGTTGGGGTGAGAAAGTAGAAAGGGTGAGGATGAAAGGGGAAAAGATGATGCTAGTTTTGCTCTCTAGTGTAAACAGTTTTCTTAGATTCTTATTTTGTCTTGGGCTCTTACAGAATATTTAAGAAAATGCTGCTGAGCCTAAATTACTCAGATGCACAATGCTTACAAGCAGTGCAATAACAGCACATTTCAAAAAAGGAGGTTTTTTTAAAGTATTTGTTCTTCTTAGCTTGCATTTTCTAGAATCTTGTTGAGTTTAACTCTGCTAAGACCTGGATGTGTAGGAATAGAATCTTGAAATATAGCAGGAATATGCATAAGGATAGACCATTTAGAATCTGTCTTCCAAACAGAGTTATCTGCAAAACAAGAGCAAAGGTACTAATTACAATATCTGCTTTTGGCATGGTTGAATATTTTCTGTGGAAGTAAAACTAGATGGAGTTTTTTAGTAACTTTGATAGCCAACTTCAACCTGGTGACTTATATCCATTCCTATTGATTTTTACATCCATTCATCAATCACTTGCTTTGTAACTGAATCTGTAAATCATTTCTGGCTTAAATCTCTAAACTTTAGAGCAATAATGCTCTAAATGGAAAATTGCAGTTCAGAGCAGAATAGAAAGTAAGAATGCAATGTGGTGATTATGCTGATTTCTCATGTTTGATTGTCTCATTTGCTTAAGAGTCTCTGAAAACAGTGGATAGAATCCTTGGGCAAGGATGGTAGGATGGTGGTCAGTGATCTAAAAATAGCACTGAGAACATGCGCAGATTTAGCAGTGACACTGGTGATTCATGATTTATCTGATTCTTCCACTTCAAAAAATATTTTCTTGCATCTCTGCATGGCATCAACTTACATCTTCTCTCCAAGATCTGCTGCATTAAAAAATCAGTAGAGCATAAAGTTCTTCCATTTTCAAAATAATAGGAACCCAGGATTTTCATATTTTTAAGGACTCTGAATGAGATCTCTGCTTACATTGTATGTTTGTACTATTTCATTTTTCTTCCTAAAATGTGCTGATCTAAGAGAGACTATGTGAAAAGACCTGTAGTAGTAAAAATTGAAATTATTTATACTCCAATCAGTATTTTTCCTTAAAAATGCTGTGCAAATGTAGCAGCACATTCTACCCTTTCACATTTATGGCAGACAAAGACTATACTGTCGTTCAGTGATCATTGTAGGGGAAACTCGCTAAAGTGACATTTCAGTGTAAATTTATGATTTATTAAAACATTTGAAGTGTTTTGCTAAATCACTTCCCTCTTTCCTTTCCCTTGTGCCTTCTCTGTCTTATTCAAGTATAGTTCCTTTCTTCCTTATAGGAAAAGTCTCTGTGCCATACAAACTGTGACAGCATTGCCATCCATGTGGCAATTACTTCCCTGATCCTGAGTGAGGGATGATGGCATTGAAAGCAGTGGGAAATGAATATGAGAAGTAATTTTAATCTCCTTAATTGAACACAGCCAAATGACAGTTACCAGTATGAAACTCCAGCATAGTATTTCTGGCAGGTATTTATGTTTATGTGTCTGTGTTTATGGTTTAGTGGTTAACTGGTGCCATCACTGCAGAGACAGTGAAACTGAGCTGTCTTTTCCTCTCCTCAGGGTGATGCCCCATTTCTGTTACCAGCCGAAGATTTTCTGAAAGGAAAGTGTATGCTCATCCAAACCCCTGTGCTTGTGTCCTTTCAGTTGGATGTAAAGGATGTTTCAGGGCAGTCCCCACCAGGCAGTACTTCCAGCAGGGCTGGGCTGGCCACCACATTCACAGAAGGAAAAGCCAAGAGGGCCAATGCAAAACATTTATTTCTGTGACTTTGCACAGAAACGGAGGGTCAAACTTTATTTGAGTAAGGAAGGGTACTGGTGCCCATCTCATGATGACTCAAAAGCGAGTTAAGAGCTGTCCTGATTATTATGCTTTCCAAGTTGTATAGTTGGCTCATCCTAAGACTGAATATCAAGATTTGTGGTCAAAACTTAACCCATAACCTGTCAAAACCAGTGAGAGTTCTGCTGAGATTTTACAAGTACTGGTGAATGTTTTGTCTCACCTGAGTAGCCAACTGACAGGAGAATAAGGGGATTAGTGTCTAGGGGTAGGGATATTTGCTATAGCTCTGTGACTTCTTTAATTCTTCTTCAGTTTGTAATTAAGGGAATTTTGGAGACTAAGAAGCATTAAATGAAGAGGCCCTATGGTCACTTTCCCTCCAGAGCTTCTTCTTGGCAGAGAGGGCTTCTTTCTCCCTTGCTGCTGTAGATTGTTTTAGGAAGCCCGTGCAGTCCTGTGCTATAATTGTTGTCTTATGAAGGGAAGTTCTTACATACTTTTTTTAGAAGCTGCTAAAATGCATGCACATTTAGCCCTGGAGCCCTAGTTCCCCCCTTTGCATAGACAGGAGCGGCTGTGTTTGATTAACAGCCATGACTGGCAGCCAGAAAAATAGCACATAAAATCAGAGGTAAACAAGGATACTTTGATCCTGAGACTGTGTGCAGAAGTAGCCTTCATACCTCGTTAAAAATGTCTCAGCTGCACATATCTCTGCTTGATAACAAATGACACTCAAAGATATAAAGTCTCTGAGTGACGCCCTGCACCACTGAGCCCCTGCACTGCCACTGTCATGGACTGGGAATACAGGGATCTTGGCACCCTGCAGGCACCACTCTTCTACTATTTCATTTAACAATATATCTGACTTGTGTCTTGGATTCTTGAGCACGGGCTCTTACCTGTTACAGCTCTAGAGTCTGACAGGAAGAAAATTTTCTTTTATCACTAAAATGTGACTCTGATCACACTTCAAGAGTGGATTTGTTGCTGAAGTAGGAACTATTTTTGTAATCACTTTTTCAGAGAACCAAGCCAGAAATTATTTAACATTGGCAAAGTAGCACATTTTTATAGTGGGAAAGAGTCATGTTTCTACAGTTCTTTGTGATGGCAAACCAAAGATACTGTTTTTGTATATCTGATATAAAAAATGAATTTCCTTTAGCGTATCTCTGCAAGTGAGTGCTATAAAATCAAAAGGGAGTGTGTGCATTTTTATAATACATGAGTCAATTGGTGTCGTGTCTTCTGTTAAAAGTAAATCAAATCAGGTGCTGCTTATGCCATTTAATTTCTGAGAGTACAAACAACACATGACTTTGAACCTCAGCAGAGAAAAGTGCAGTGCATCTTCTTCTCCCTGTTCTATCAATTTTCCATGAAAAATGTTTTGGCCTTCAAGCCCCATATACTGGTCAAGGTGCATAAGGATTAACCTAACTAAAGCTTCATAGTCCTGTCCAAAGGCTCTGTAATTCTGGTGGCAGGAGAAAAGAAGAGGTAAAGAATGAGAAATATTTTTAATTCATAAACTAACACAGCTGGTATATATCTGAGACAATAAGTCAGGTTCATATTGAAATCAACTGGCTCTACACATGTTTCAGAGGCTCTTGGGGATAATTGCCATGTTGAACAAATCTTGAAGGTCTTTTTTATGTGAAAGAGTAGCTGAGTGTTTGTAAATTTAACATTTTGTGTGTCATTTGAAATGGTTCCTATTAACCTGGGCCCTAAGGTGATGCTTTAAGACAGTGAGGTTCCCAAGCAGAAGACACAAGAAGTAGAGTTGTACAGAAAGTTTTAAATACAGTTTATTTTTCTTTAATAAACAGTAATTGTGCCCTAGTTTGACATTGATTCAATTTTTGACGTGGAGTAGCTCCCTTTTTGAGCTTCCTGCGATGCTGCAGAGAACCAGTCATTAGCCACACAGTTGAGCCAATGGGAAGTGGGTACGCCTTTTGTGAACTCACGTTCTTAAGACAGAAAAACCAGGGTGTCTCTCTTTGTTTCTGGCCTTGGAGGAGGTGGCAGGCTGAGGCTGGGCCAGGCCCCGCTTCTCCCATGTGGCTGGGCCTGGGCTGGTCCCCCCGGCGCTGGAGGAAATTTTCTGCCCCCGGAGGGGAGGAGGCTGCCCTTCANGGGGGGTCGCCCTAGCCCCTCACGGGGGAGGCTGCCAGGCCCTGTCCCGGGAGGCCCCTTGCCAGTGGGGACCAAGCCCCTTCCTGGCAGAGCCTGCTGCACTTTTTCTAGCAGAGCCGCTCAGCCATGCCAGCCAGAGGCTATACTGGCACCGAGAACGACCATGCAGCAGAGACAACACAGAGAGTGACCCCGTGGTCAATGACAGGGGTAGGCCCGAAGCCAAGAGCAGCCATGCGACTGCCACCTCTTGGGTTCTCTGCCTTTTGCAGAAATTCCCCAAGTTAGCAAAGTCCTTTTTCCAAGCCCGAGGTGGAAGAAAAGAGCAGAAACTCTTCAGGTCTCGTTCTCGAGGTTGTTTATTCTCTCTTATCTAAAATATTTTCTTTCTGCCCTGCAGAGCTCCTTCCAGCAAGACAGTCGAAGGCCTTCTCCCCCCTCAGAGGCGGCGTTTATCTTTTATACTAAAAGTTA